>RCUC01112435.1:0-11335 GCA_003697995.1 Taxidea taxus jeffersonii | reverse complement strand
AGAGAGAGAGAGAGAGCACAAGCAGGGGGAGTGGCAGAGGGAGAGGGAGAAGCAGGCTCCCTGATGAGTAGGGAGCCTGCTGTGGGGATCAGACCTGAGCCAAACGCAGATGTTTAACAAACTGAGCCAACCAGATGCCCTAAATGTATACACACACACACACACACACACACATATATACACATATATATGTATGTATATGTATAGTTTAAACATAACTTGTGTCTGCACTGGGAAGCCAAAAAATTCATTTAATTCATATTAGTACAATATTTGCACTGAACCAGGGCACCTGGGTGGTTCAGTGGGTTAAGTCTCTGCCTTCGGCTCGGGTCATGATCTCAGGGTCCTGGGATCGAGCCCCGAATCGGGCTCTCTGCTCGGCGGGGAGCCTGCTTCTCTCTCTCGCTGCCTACCTCTCTGCCTGCTTGTGATCTCTGTCTGTCAAATAAATAATAAAATCTTAAAAAAAAAATATTTGCACTGAACCCATGATATCCCCAAGGTATGGGTATATATATGTGTTGCCAGTATTTTCTTTCTATTTGTGGTTTGTCTAGATCTTTCATTTCTTGTCTTCTTGTCTCTTTCGATGAAAAAAAGTTCATAATTTTACCAATTTATCAGCCTATTTATGTTTTGCACTTTTGAGGTGTTGCTTAAGAAAGTTTTCCTCTCTCCAGTGTCAAAAGATGTTATTTTATATTTTCTTCTAAAAGTGTTAGAATTTGGAGCACCTGGGTGGCTGAGTTGGTTAAGTGTCTGCCTTCGGCCCAGGTCATGATCTCAGGGTCCTGGGATCAAGCCCCACATCGGGCTCTCTGCTCAGCAGAGAGCCTGCTTCCCTTCCTCTCCCTCTGTCTGCCTCTCTGCCTACTTGTGATCTCTGTCTGTCTGTCAAATAAATAAATAAAATCTTTAAAAAAAAATTATTGGCAGACCTAAAATACCACTCTAAAATACCACTGCTGTTTTTGGTAATACTGATTATTTCAATTATTTCAGTGTAACATTTCTTCTTATTCCTCTAAATATTATTATTATTATTATTTTTATTTATTTATTTGATAGACAGAGATCACACAAGCAGGCAGAGAGGCAGGCAGAGAGGGGAGGGGAGAAGCAGGCTCTCTGCTGAGCAGAGAGCCCGATGTGGGACTCGATCTCAGGATGCTGGGATCATGACCCGAGCCGAAGGCAGTGGCTTAACCCACTGAGCCACCCAGGCGTCCCTCCTCTAAAAATTATAGCAAAACTTGAAACATGAGGAAAATTCATATGCTAAAAACAACCCAAACTCAATAAATTCTGTACATCTTCTAATTATAAACTTAATTTCATATTGATATAATATCATAGCTTTTAAGTAGTCTTTGAATTGTCTTTAGGTACTAAACTCTGAAAATACTTTTTTTTTTTTTAAGATTTTATTTATTTATATGACAGACAGAGATCACAAGTAGGCAGAGAAGCAGGCAGAGAGAGAGGAGGAAGCAGGCTCCCTGCTGAGCAGAGAACCCGATGCGGGGCTCGATCCCAGGACCCTGAGATCATGACCTAAGCCGAAGGCAGAGTCTTTAACCCACTGAGCCACCCAGGTGCCCCTGAAAATACTTTCAATCATAGTATAAATAGTGTTAATTTTTCTACTAGAAAAATTATATATACATATATAAATATAATATGTTGATTATTATTAATTAATCGATTACAATTTTATTTTTAAGCACTCTCTATACCCACTGTGGGGCTTGAACCCCCAACCCCAAGATTAAGAGTCATATGCCCTACTGACTGAGCCAGCCAGGCACCCACCACAGATTTAAACGTATTTTTGCAAACTACCTTAGACCTGGTTTCAAGATTTGAAGCTCTTACTCTTGTCATGCACTGAAACTTTAGGAAGTCACAAACGATCTTCTTATCAATTAAATACACTATTAGCATTAAAGGTATAATTCTCTGAAAGAATTATATTTAAGGGACGCCTGGGTGGCTCAGTTGGTTAAGCAGCTGCCTTCGGCTCAGGTCATGATCCCAGCGTCCTGGGATTGAGTCCCACATGGGGCTCCTTGCTCGGCAGGGAGCCTGCTTCTGCCTCTGCCTCTGCCTGCCTCTCTGTCTCCCTGTGCTCGCTTGCTCGCTCTCTAACAAATAAATAAAATCTTAAAAAAAAAAAAAAAAGAATTATATTTAATGTGGATTTTTCATTTTTTTCTACTCTTAACAGTATTAATAGAATTTGATGGGTTTTTCTGAGTGATGTCTTTTTATTAATGCATATACATTACTCAATCAATTATTATTCACAGTAGTTATGTCCTACAAAGTTGCCACAAACACTGCATTGGCAAATACTGAGACATTGTTCCTAGGGGAAATACTTATGTAGGTCACAGTATTTTTGCCACCTGATCAATACATAACATTGTTTTATGTGTGTTTCTATCAAAAACACCTTATTTAATATATACACTTAATATATATATACTTAATTTAATAATTATACTCATAACATTGAACTCCTAGCCAATAGCACTATAACCCATGCCTGAATTAAACAATACATGCATTTACTCCATAAAGCACATCACAGGCTTCTTGCAATCAGGAACACTATATAATACTTCAACAGTATGGGTGGGGTCATTTTAAACAGTAATATCACCAAGAAAAAGCCCCAAAATGTGAAAAGCACAGCACTAAATAGACTGTGAAGGGGCGCTTGGGTGGCTCAGTGGGTTAAAGCCTCTGCCTTCAGCTCAGGTCATAATCTCAGGGTCCTGGGATCAAGCCCCGACTTGGGCTCTGCTCAGCAGGGAGCCTGCTTCCCTGCCTCTCTGCCTACTTGTGATCTCTTGTCTGTCAAATAAATAAATAAAATCTTAAAAAAATAAAAATAAAATAAATAGACTGTGAAAAGGACACTTGTTTATAATATGAGAGCTAAAATATAAGGCAGAGTGTCACTTTGGTCAGTTCCTACCTAGAAACATGCATGTCAGGTGATTCAAATTTTTTTCTACTCTGCAGCATGTCAATGAATGACTAGGAAAGCACCATGAGTGTTAATTTGGGTTATAAATGCATTTTAATGAGTAGATGTATTCATAAATAAGGAATCCACAAATGATGAAGACTGATTTTATTTATTTATTTATTTATAGATTTTTATTTATTTATTTGACAGAGATCACAAGTAGGCAGAGAGGTGGGGGTGGGGGTGGGGGAAGCAGCTCCCCACTGAACAGAGAGCCTGATGCGGGCTCAATCCCAGGATCCTGAACTCAGAACCAGAGCCAAAGGCAGAGGCTTTTTTTTTTTTTTTAAGATTTTATTTATTAATTTGACAGAGACATCACAAGTGGGCAGAGAGAGAGGGGAAGCAGGCTCCCTGCTGAGCAGAAAGACTGATGAGGGGCTCAATCCCAGGACCCTGAGATCATGACCTAAGCCAGAAGCAGAGGCTTAAACCACTGGGCCACATAGGCGCCCCAAGACTGACTATATTTAAATTCTAAAACAAGAAGAAAGAAATTATCCAGATACATTTTTGCTTGAGTCATATGAGAATTTAGGAGTGGGACAAAAGCTTTCATGATTGAGTTTTATTTTCCCAAGTTCTGTAGATTATAGTGTTATAGGAAAGTTCCTTTGCTAGGAGCAAGGGAAAGTTACCTAGAATTGGGGCTTCTTTTCCTACAGCTTTTGAGTCTTATAATAATATTCAAATCTTGTACTGCTTTATTAAGCATGACCAATAGTGGTCAGCTAAAGGTGTTTCTTGCAGTAAAACTGCAAGGAGTCAGGGAGATGGAAATGGAGGATTTTTTTTTAAAGATTTTAAAATATTTCAACTTTGAAACTTTTTCTTTTTGATCATATTAGAGAAAAAGCAATTTATGTAGAAAAATAATGAGACTCTGTCACAAAATTCAGAGAGCAAAAGACTTATTAGAAATGGTTAAATTGCGGGACGCCTGGGTGGCTCAGTTGGTTAAGCGGCTGCCTTCGGCTCAGGTCATGATCCCAGCGTCCTGGGATCGAGTCCCACATCGGGCTCCTTGCTCAGCAGTGAGCCTGCTTCTCCCTCTGCCTGCCACTCTGTCTGTGCTCACTCTCTCTGACAAATAAATAAATAAAATCTTTAAAAAAAAAAAAAAAAGAAAGAAATGGTTAAATTGGGGCTCCTGGGTGCTTCAATTGTTAAGTTTCTGCCTTTGGCCCAGGTCATGGTCCCAGGGTCCTGGGATTGAGCCCTGCATCGGGCTCCCTGCTTGGCGGGAAGCCTGCTTCTCCCTCTCCCTCTGCCTGCTGCTCCCCCTGCTTGTGCTCTCTCACTCTGTCAAATAAATAAAATCTTAAAAAAAAAAAAAAAGAAATGGTTAAATTATGTTGTGTGAAATATGTAGATATTTCCCCGGTATATGTTTTTTGTATTTATCACTGGAATAACTGAGGCAATTTAATAGTACTAGCTATATGATAATATCTGTTTCTTGCCATTTTAGAGAATGACTACTTTTTAAAAATTGTATATCCTCTTATAAATGTTTAGGTAATAAAGTGTAATAAAACAACAAATTCCCCCAAAGTCCACTACCCAGAAATAACCAGTTATAATTAACATTTAGTAAACATCATTCTAGGTATCTCTATATAGGAGGATAGATAATGGGTGGATGTATGGTTGGATGGATAAATAGAAAAAAATGTAAGAATCATTCTGTACATACTATTTATAATACAAAAAGTGTACTTACATCTCATTAAAAATTAAAGAAGAAGCTGAAGTAATAAGTAATTTCTGATGAATGTTTCTTTATCTCAAGAAACACTCATTTTAAAAAGTTCTTATCGAGTTAAGGACAAAAGATGAAAATCATTAAAAGATGAAATAAAAGTTTCATTTGTGTTTCAATTTTATTTTTATTTATTTATTATTTTTAATTTTAATTTCAGTATATTTAAACATACAGTGTTTTGTGTTTAAATTTTAAACCGTATAGGGTGCCTGGGTGGCTCAGTCGTTAAGCCTCTGCCTTCGGCTCAGGTCATGATCCCAGAATCCTGGGATCAAGCCCCCCATCAGGCTCTCTGCTCAGTAGGAAGCCTGCTTCTCCCTCTCCCACTCACCCTGCTTGTGTCTCTCTCCTTGTCAAATGAATAAATTTTTTTAAAATATTAAAGTTTAAACGGTATAGACTCACTAAGAAAAATAAGGTAATTAGCATTGTTATTTTTCTTCCTATGCCACCATTCAAGGTTTATACCTTTATTTATTTATTTTTAAAGAATTTATTTATTTGACAGAGAAGAGACACGGCGAGAGAGGAACACAAGCAAGGGGAGTAGGAGAGAGAGAAGCAGGCTCCCCAGTGAGCAGGGAACCCAATGCAGGGCTCAATTCCAGGACCCCGGGATCATGACCTGAGCCGAAGGCAGATGCTTAGTGACTGAGCCACCCAGGTGTCCAAGGTTTATACCTTTATATAGATTTTTTTTCCAATCCTGATTTCCCTAGCTCTGTGCTTTTCTGTATTTAAATGAACTTGATGTTGTCTACCAGTTTTTCAGTCTTTTTATTCCTGAATTTTCTTTTTTGACTTGTCTTTTGGTTGCCTGGATTTCATCATCAAGTGCTTTTTTCAAGAGAAGTTCATGATTACTATATTTCCTGAATTCTTTTCATATTTGAGAATTTAGCATCTGCCTTCAGCTCAGGTCATGATCCCAAGGTCCTGGAATTGAGCCCTGCATTGGGCTCCAGCCCTGCACTGGGCTCCAGCCCTGCATTGGGTTCCCTGCTCACTGGGGAGCCTGCTTCTCCCTCTACCTCTGATGCTTGCCCTGCTTGTCCTCTCTTTGTCAAATAAAAAATAGTTAAATCTTGGTGGGGGGGATAATCTCTACACCCAAAATGAGTCTGAGACTTACAAACCTGAGATCAAGAGTTGTATGCCCTAGGGGCGCCTGGGTGGCTCAGTGGGTTAAGCCTCTGCCTTCGGCTCAGGTCATGATCCCAGGGTCCTGGGATCGAGCCCCGCATTGGGCTCTCTGCTCAACAGAGACCCTCCTTCTCTCTCTCTCCCTCTGCCTGCCTCTCAGCCTTCTTGTGATCTCTGTCTGTCCAATAAACAAATAAAATCTTACAAAAAAAAAAAAGAGTTGTATGCTCTATCAAATGAGCCAGCCAGACACCCCATGGATGGGCATAATTTTTTTTTAAGTTTATTTATTTATTTTTTAAATCTTTTTTTTTTTAAAGATTTTATTTATTTATTTGACAGAGAGAGATCACAAGTAGGCAGAGAGGCAGGCAGAGAGAGAGGAAGAAGCAGGCTCCCCAGCGAGCAGAGAGCCCGATGCAGGGCTCGATGCCAGGACCCTGAGATCATGACCTGAGCCGAAGGCAGAGGCTTAACCCACTGACCACCCAGGTGCCTCTATTTATTTATTTGAGAGAGAGAGAAAAAACAAGCCTGTGCATGTGCCTGCTAGCAGGGGGAGGGGCAGAGGGAGAAAGAGAATCACAGACTCCTCTCTGGGCGAGGAGCCCAACATGGTGCTCAGTCTCACAACCCATGGAATCATGACCTGAGCTGAAATCAGGAGTCCAAGGCTTAAACGACTTAGCCACCCACTTGCCACCTATTTCTCACAGTATAGAAAGTAGGTTTCACTATTGGTCATTTCCATTTTACAGATAAGGAAACTGAACTCAGAGAGATTAGGTAGTTTGACCCTATCACATATTTAGTAAATGATAAGGCCTGAACTTGAACCCAGATTTCTCCCATTCTACAGCTTAACCTGATACTCCTTAACCCTCCACCTCCAGCCCTCCTGCCTCCACCCTTCCATGGGCATTCAGAAACATGAATGTGGGCATTACCTATAGGTGCTATTTCAGCGGAAATGTCATAGTCTCAGCTTTAAATCGTGACAAATGCAATCTCTCTGACTCTTCTACCAGAGAGATACAGATACTTGGTGAAAGCCATCAACCCTCACTTTGGCCAGCTAGATGCTAGCACCTGTGCATATAAAGAGAAGACCCAAGAAAGAAGAGATGAATCTCATACCCCTGATGTGGGGCTGGATTTCATGAGCCTGAGATCATGACCTAAGCTGAAATCCAGAGTCAATTGCTTAATAGATTGAGCCACCTAGGTGCCCTGGGCATAATATTCTTTTTTCTTAAGATTTATTTATTTAGGGGGGCCTGGGTGGCTCAGTGGGTTAAAGACTCTGCCTTCGGCTCAGGTCATGGTCCCAGGGTCCTGGGATCGAGCCCCGCATCAAGCTCTCTGCTCAGCGGAGAGCCTGCTTCCCCCTCTCTCTCTGCCTGCCTCTGTGCCTACTTGTGATCTCTCTGTCAAATAAATAAATAAAATCTTTTAAAAAAAAGATTATCTATTTAGGGATGCCTGGGTGGCTCAGTTGGGTTAAGTGTGTGCCTTCAACCCAGGTCATGATCCCAGGGTCCTGGGATTGAGCCCCTCGTCTGGCTCCCTGCTCATCAGGGAACCTGCTTCTCCCTCCCCCTGCTGCTGTGCTCTCATTTGCGCTCTCTCTCTCCCTCTCAAATAAATAAAATCTAAACAAAATATTTATTTATTTACTCAGAGAGAGCGAGTGCACACACATGCATGCACTCAAGTAGCAGGGTGGGGCGGAGCTCAGGCAGAGGGAGAAGAGAGAGGATCTCAAGCAGATTCCCTGCTGAGCTTGGAGCCCAATGCAGGGCTTGATCCCAAGACCCTGATATCATGACCTGAGCTGAAATCAAGAGTCAGTTACTTTACTGACTGAGCCTCCCAGGAGCTCCGGTCTTCATCATTTTATTGGAACTTCTTTGTCTCTCATATTTATCATCCTCTAATGTTAAAATATTTTCTTTTGCTCTGTATTCACAGTTGTTTTCTCAAGTCTTTAAATTGATGGTTTGATTTTTCATCATGTCTATTGTGTTTCTTGTTTCTAAGTTATTAAGTCTGTAATACTATCATTTGAAGTTCTCACTTTGTTTCCTTAGCAGAGCGTCTCATTCTGCCTTTGAGGTTTTTTTCAATAGGATCTATATATATATATATGTTTTTTCAATTTTTATTTTAAGTAGGCTCCATGTCCATTGTGAGGCTTAAACTCATAACCCCAAGACTGAGAGTCACATGCTTTACCACCTGAACCAGCCAGGCACCCCAGATCTGTATTTTTAAGTAATTCTATCCTGTGAAGCATGTATGGGAAGTCTGTTTGTGTTTGTGGCTAATGTTCTATTCCAGAATGAATTCTTCCTTCTCTTTTCCTGGGGTATATTTTAATAGTGCTATTGTTATTTATTGATATATTGCTCATGTATAACATGGGCTACTTTCTTCAAATGAGTTTACTCTGATAATAGAAGAGCTAAATCTCCTTGACACCCTTTCTACCTTAGTGTAACTTCCAGCTAAAATTTGAGGACCGTGTTGAGTTCTTGCCACTTCTTTCTAGCCTGAGGTATGAAGGTGATCGAAGAACAGAGATCTGCTAAGGCTTAGATATTTGCTTAGGGACCTGGGCTCTGAGCTCTCCCTAAGATCCTATTATTGATCTTGTGTCAGGGCTTACTTAACCCAGCTAAGGATATGTCTCACTTGTGTGGACATCTAACTGTGCCCTGTTAGATGGCAAGCCGTGGTGATTCTGTCTTTACCGATGGCCCTATGAAGGATTTCCGGTAATGGTTTTTCCCTTGACTTCTCATTCTGCTTCTTACCTGCTCATTCTACCTTTCCAAATTCTTAGTCATTAGTGAGAATTCCCAAGATTTGGTTAATTGACCTTGTTTCCTCAAGGTCTTCTGGGATATAGGAACATAGCTTGGAGACATATTTACACAAAGGCACCATATATGCTAGCATATATGGTGCCTTTGTGTAAATAAGAAAATAGTCCCTCTCAAGGGGCCAGGTCTTATGGATTGGCAAGTGGGACATAGGTTGACTTTCATCCCCACTTCACCTCAGCTAAGCATCCTTGAGCAGGAACAGTCTACCCAGTCATGTTCAAAGTCTCTTCAGGAGATGGATCTCATCCCACTGGAATCTTTTGTTTCTTGATCTATTATTTTTTAAAGTATGTGACAATTTTATGGGGCGCCTGGGTGGCTCAGTGGGTTAAGCCTCTGCCTTCGGCTCAGGTCATGATCTCAGGGTCCTGGGATCGAGCCCCACATCGGGCTCTCTGTTCAGCAGGGAGCCTGCTTTCCCCTCTCTCTCTGCCTGCTGCTCTGCCTACTTGTGATCTCTCTCTCTGTCAAATAAATAAATAAAAATCTTTTTTAAAAAAAGTATGTGACATAATTTTATATCTTTGTGTTATTAAGTCATTAGTATAGAATATGGGGCTATTTTACTTTTCCATTTTGTTGGATAATCATGATCCTGTTTTACCTTGCCATCTTTGTTTAGAAATCCTCCCACATGTGCTTTTAAATTAGGTATTATGAAGCATATTGTTAAAAACAATATTTGAGGGTGCCTGGGTGGCTCAGTTGGTTAAGCAACTGCCTTCGGCTCAGGTCACGATCCTGGAGTCCTGGGATCGAGTCCCACATCAGGCTCCCAGCTCTATGGGGAGTCTGCTTCTCCCTCTGACCTCCCCTCTCATGCTGTCTCACTCTGTCTCTCTCTCTCTCAAATAAATAAATAAATAATATTTGATTTAAGGAAAGTTTATTCTTTAGTAACAATGAGAAAAATAATATTTCGTATTGTAGGAAACAATCACCATTGCTTGATGATGAGTTTTTATTTTTTGATAAATATGTTCTATCTTTATGGGAACATGTCTTTTCAATATTTATTTAAAAGTTGATTAAAACAGTATCTTGTCAAACTTGCTTTAGGAGTATCTGATTTTAATCTTCGTGTTGCGTTGCAAACACTTTTGAAAGAGTACTGTGAGGTGTGCAAATCTCCCAAAGAAAACAAGTTTTGTAGTTTTCTGCAGACATCCAAGGTTCGGCCTCGGAAGAAAGCAAGAAAGTACCTGTATGCAGTAGGTGAGGAACTTTTAAAAGGTGATGCAAATAATCTTTATTTTTAGGATTAAAACCTTTAATATTTTGTTATTATTTTATACATCAGAATATGCAAATGTGTCAAATAGGCATATTTAATTTCACATATAGGCTACAAATTTATTGTGTTTTATACAGTGGATACATCTAAGAATAAATAGCTATATATTTGACATCTATTATTCTGTGATCCAAATTGTTGGGTTCTTAGTTTGTCCAGTTATTATCAAATAACTGACTTAAGAAATATTGCTTTAAAAGTTAAAAATGTGAATTCTAGTGAAAAATAGGGAAAATCTCAACATTTTTAACTATTCATGGCATCTTAGATGATTAGGGGTAATAGGAACCAGTGGTCACTAAAGTGTGGGTGGATAGGATAATCTACAGAAGTATCAGGTGAACATATTAAAACATCTTTTTTATTTAAAAAAGCAGTAAGTCTTATTAATATGTGAAGTATATATAGACAGGTTATCCAAATTTATATGCATATATTTTATATATACTTCATAACATAATTTATCATCTGTATATAATTATATGTATAAATTTATATATGCTATAATATATAAATATGTAATTTTTTAGTGCATGCTACAGTTTTTTTACTGATGATATGTGCTGTTCAACTCACTATTTTTAATTGAAAATATGCTATAGAAGTCATAATGAGATTTCCTATCTAGACAGATAATCAGCTCCTTTTATGTTTTATCTAACATTTTATGACCAAAACCAGGCAGTAGAATGCTGGTTGACTTCATTGCATTTAAGCCATCATCTTTTAGGAATTGGAGCATATAAGAATATTTGTATACATGGCAGGTTCTAAAGTACTTTTTCTTTGCTATGAAATAGTTATAGATTAAATGTCTAGATGTAGAGGGCTAGATTTTTCTCATTACTTTCATTTACGTATTTAGCAGTAAGTGATTCACTGTGTATCTCCTTTCCTTCATTCAGGCGGATATACTCGGTTGCAGGGGGGTCGTTGGAGTGATAGCAGAGCCCTCAGCTGTGTAGAGCGTTTTGACACCTTTAGCCAGTACTGGACCACTGTGTCTTCACTTCATCAGGCTCGATGCGGGCTAGGAGTAGCAGTTCTGGGAGGGATGGTTTACGCTATTGGAGGTAATAATGAAATGTCTTTTTTCCCTCAATAGTCTCTAGCTGTAAGTTGGCTGCATTCTTATATGACTTATATATATTTCTAGGTACTATGGGGTATGCGTATATATGGTTGTCCTCAATAAATTTTTTTTT
>RCUC01112434.1:0-14256 GCA_003697995.1 Taxidea taxus jeffersonii | reverse complement strand
AAAATAAATAAATAAATAAATTTTCGAATCTTACCAGTTTTTAATCTATCAGTCTATCAATTTTTAAAAGATTGCTGGAATTAAGATAGGATTGGCTTGAATGAATATATCAACTTGAGAATAATTAGCATTTTTTTTTCGTTTTCACCAGTTTTTTTTTTAATTTAAGCTTTATTTAAACATATAATGTAACCCCACCACCCTCTCCCAACCCCTCTCCCCCCCACCCCCCTCAGTTTGTTTTATGACATTAAGAGTCTCTTTTGGTTTGTCTCCCTCCCGATCCCATCTTGTTTCATTTTTACTTTTCCTACCACCTTAACTCCCACCCCCGTTGCATCTCCACTTCCTCATATCAGGGAGATCATGTGATAGTTGTCTTTCTCCAGTTGACTTATTTCACTAAGCATAATACGCTCTAGTTCCATCCATGTTGTCGCAAATGGTAAGATTTCATTTCTTTTGATGGCTGCATAGTATTCCATTGTATATATATACCACCTCTTCTTTATCCATTCATCTGTTGATGGACATCTAGGTTCTTTCCATAACTTGGCTATTGTGGACATTGCTGCTATAAACATTCGGGTACACGTGCCCCTTTGGATCACTACGTTTGTATCTTTAGGGTAAATACCCAGTAGTGCAATTGCTGGTTCATAAGGTAGCTCTATTTTCAATTTTTTGAGGAACCTCCATGCTGTTTTCCAGAGTGGTTGCACCAGCTTGCATTCCCACCAACAGTGTAGGAGGGTTCCCCTTTCTCCACATCCTCGCCAGCATCTGTCATTTCCTGACTTGTTCATTTTAGCCATTCTGACTGGTGTGAGGTGGTATCTCATTGTGGTTTTGATTTGTATTTCCCTGATGCCCAGTGATGTGGAGCACTTTTTCATGTGTCTGTTGGCCATCTGGATGTCTTCTTTGCAGAAATGTCTGTTCATGTCCTCTGCCCATTTCTTGATTTATCCTTTCATTTTTTAAAGCCTTTACTTTCTCTTGGCATTATTTTGTAACTTGAAATGTAGAGGTCTTGTACATCTTCTGTTAAGTTTATTCTTTTTTAAAAAATTGTATTTATTTGAGGGGCGCCTAGGTGGCTCAGTGGGTTAAAGCCTCTGCCTTCAGCTTGGGTCATGATCCCAGGCTCCTGGGATCGAGCCCCGCATCAGGTTCTCTGCTCAGCAGGAAGCCTGCTTCTCTCTCTCTCTCTCTCTCTCTCTCTCTCTCTCTGCCTGCCTCTCTGCCTACTTTTGATCTCTGTCTGTCAAATAAATAAAATATTTTTTAAAAATTGTATTTATTTGAGAGAGAGAGTATGTGTTATGTGTGCATGAGTTGGGGGTGCAGGGAGGCTTGGGAGAATCTTAAGCTGACTCCACAGTGAGCATGGAGCTCTTCACAGGGCTCAGTCTCACCACCCTGAAATCATGACCTGTGCTGAAATCAAGAGTCGGACATCAACCAACTGAGCCACCTAGGCGCCCCTGTTAAGTTTATTAAGTATTTTTTCATTTTTACAAGTGGAAAGTTTTAATTTTCATTTTTCAGTTGACTACTACTAGTATAAAAATACAATTGATTTTTGTGTATTAACCTTGTATCTTATGACCTTGCTAAGTTTACCTGATAGTTCTAGAAGCCTAGGAATTCCTTATGCATGTTGTTTGCAAATAGAGACAGTTTTTTACTTAAAGCATTCCATACTTTCAACCTTTAATCTGGGGGGCAAGAGGTGCTATAACTCTTTGAATAAAATAGGAAACAAGTCCATTGAGATATAAATAAATAAATGAATAATCTGAAGGTTTGACTAAGAATGGAATGTTTAGGGGCACCTGGGTGGCTCAGTGGGTTAAGCCTCTGCCTTCGACTCTGGTCATGGTCTCAGGGTCCTGGGATCGAGCCCCGAATTGGGCTCTCTGCTCAGCAGGGAGCCTGCTTCCTTACCCCCCTCTCTGCCTGCCGCTCTGCTTACTTGTGATCTCTCTCTCTGTGTCAAATAAATAAATAAATAAATAAATCTTTAAAAAAAAAAAAAAAGAATGGAATGTTTACCTAGTTTTTGAGAACCTCCCCACAAAATAACTGCTAATTACAAAAAGGAAATTTCAGCCTAGAAGCCTAGCAGTGTCCACCTTCATCAGGTAATCTCAGGAATGGGTCAGATTAAATTGTGGTCAGATAGGGGCACATAGAAATAATTCATTTCTTTGAAACATCCTTAGAACTGGTAATAGTTTTGTAAAATCATAATTGTTGCATAGAAAACTTAGGAGCTCATGAAGGGAGATATCTTCTTCTATATTACTAGAAAAGAATGTTGTTTGTATTGCCTTTCATTACAAGCAAAATGAAAAGTTTTTCTCCCTCATAAAACTAGACTTACATTTTTTCTGGGATTCTTCAGAATATACATCTTTGAGTTGTAGTTATCAAGGTTATGAAGTTGAGAACTGCATCCAGTACAATGCACAATTACCAAGGCAGTCAGTTCCTAACTTACAGTTTTCTGATCTTGACAGACCATTATAATTTCAGGGCCTTTTGTTAAAAATATGCATGTTCAGGCCCCACATCAGATCCTTTTGAACCAAAATGTAGGGGGAGAGTCCTGTTTTAAGAATGTGTTCATTTGGAGCTCAGGGTCCTGGGATCAAGCCCTGCATCACTCTCTGCTCAGCAGGGGGCCTGCTCCCCCACCCCACCCCACCCCCGCCTCTGCCTGCCTCTCTGTCTAACATGTGATCTTAATAAAATCTTTTAAAAAAGATTCATTTGTTTGTTTTTTTAAGAATTTATTTGAAATATACATTTACCTTTGGTTATTGTTGGAAGAAATAGAAATCTACCTTGGCTATTCAACAGAGCAGGACTTTATTAAAAGGATAGGTAGGGTAGGTTTTTAGGTTCTTATGAGAACTAGAAAGCAGGCTGGAAGTCTATGCAGCCAGGAATAATGTTTAAAGTTATGTTACAGGACCCCGTTAGAAGTGATTCCACTACCCTAATATTGGGCACTAGCTGACATAGGACATTGCTGATCTTACCAACAGCAGGCATTGCTGCCTCTGAGAAGTACCCAGAACTTTAGATGCTTATCATTGGTGGATGTAGGTCAAATGTGCATGCCTAACTTACAAGGGAGTGAGCGAAAGGAAGCTTCTGTCATTTTCAGCCTCCATAGAGGAGGCAGGACCTGCCTTGTTAACATAGAGAATTTCACAAATGGTTCAGAAGGGGGCAACAAAATAGAGTGGTGGATACTGGGGAGTATATGCTTCACCAGTACTTCTGTCTCTGTCCACAGTTCTGAATTGGAATTTGCACTGGAAACCTGATCTATGTTGTGAAATCCCCATTTGCTTCTATGTCTTCCTTGATATTCTTTATGTAGAAAGCTGAATTGTTTTGTTTTGTTTTTAAAGATTTTATTTATTTATTTGACAGGCGGAGATCACAAGTAGGCAGAGAGGCAGGCAGAGAGAGGGGAGGCAGAGAGGCTTCCTGCTGAGCAGATAGCCCGATTCAGAGCTCGATCCCAGGACCCTGAGATCATGACCTGAGCCGAAGGCAGAGGCTTAACCCACTGAGCCACCCAGGCGCCCCATAGAAAGCTGAATTGTACAGCTTACTCAGTGCTCCCTCATTTCTACTTGGTTGCTTTCCTTTTTTAATTTTTCTTTTTGCACCATGATCTCCTTCCCTAACTCAGCTGGAATAAGTAAAGCTAACTGTTTCCATTTCCTCCCTTTGCCCTGACATTTTATTAGTCTCCAGTCTTTCTCAACTCTTTTCTCCCTCTTTCTCTGTTAACAAGTGCCCATTTACCTGGGGGGAATGGGGCTCCTCTTTCTCTTTCTTCCATTTGAAAAGCATAAAATGTAGCATCATGCATAATGGAAAGCATGTAGATTTTGCGGGTAGACCTTATGTTGAATCCCTGCTTTGTCAGATAACTAATTATCTAGTTAGCTGATTAAGACTGGTAATTGGGCAAGTTACTTTACTGCTACCAACTTCAGTTTTCTTATCTGTAAAATGAGGATTATAATCTAGCTTTATAGAATCAGAATCATTAAATGAGATGCTTGAAATGAAACGGTTGCTCAAAATGGTTAATTACCCTCCTGAGTTACATCTGGTAAACTACAGATTTACAGTGAAAGGAGTTATAGCTAGTAAAATGAGATTAGTGTTATCTTTATACTTTATGATAAATTTTAAAATTAATTTAAGCATCATGCTATTAAGACTTGACTTTCACATAGTTTATCTCAGTATAATCAGTCACTGCTCATTGTTCATAGTGCTTGGAGGTTTCCTTTAGTATTTCCATAATTCACTGTCTACTTTCTCATCCTCAGATCTGTGTTTTTCACATTTATTATTTTCATCTTGTTCAGGATATTGTAGTAGTATCATTTTTTACTGTTTTTCAATGCATAATTTTTCAGTGTATATTGCTGCTAGCTACACTGGGCCTGGTCACTATTTATAAGTTAATGATGGGAAAATGTTTCCAATTTCCAAATAAGAATTTTTTAAAGATATTCTTATTATATAAGTTGGAAATTGACTTTTAAGCTTATTCAACTTCAGGATGTTTGCTGATTTAGTAGCTTAGTAGTATACTTCCCTTTATACATATCAGTCATTTTGTCGTTGACTGTATAAAATCCTTCTCCATATTGTTGACATGTGTTGTGAAAAGAGTAGTTTATTTTGACTTATTATCTGCTTTTATCCTAAACCTTTTTACTCTCTGGTTATTTATATACATGCAGTGATGCCAGTGCTTACTAGGAATTATTTCTTTATGCATCTCAGTTTTACCCTTTAGTGTCCCAAAGTTTGTGAGGCATTTCTAAGGGATAAAGGATTTCCCATCTTTATCTATTCACCATGTGAGCTGTTCTAGTGACAAATGAATTCTGGGCAGTGAATCGAGAAGGACACAGATGTCAAAGCCATGAATTTATAAAGGGTCTGTTAAGAGGGTGCTTTGTCCAATCAGCGCTTTGTTAATTTCACCTGCAAAAAGGAATAATTATTCAATTATGCTTCTATCTGACAAAAATCAAATGACAAATGTGTCAGAATGTGAAAGTAAAGGGTTAGTCAGGATTCTGGCAGGTGGCCCAAAATTTTAGCCAGCTGTGAGGAGGTGGATATGGAACTAAACTGACCTATAATACTGATTACAGGTCCTTTATGAATATTCATATGTCTTAGTAACAAAGATAAAAAATAATTTAATTTCTAAATGCTAACAAATAAACCATGATTTTCTGTATCTTTGTGGAATGTAATTACTTGAAAAACATACCTCAACCTTAGAAAAATTAAAGTCATATTCCTCTTTCATTTGTTTCTACTTATTACCAAACTATTTTTAAAGTTTTTTTAAATTTATTTCAGTAAATTGCAGTTTTTCCTTATGAAAATGTTATCCTTTTTTCTTACTAATATTACTAGTATATCATAGTGCTTGATACAGAGCCAGAGGTCAGCAAACTTCTTCTTCAAAGGCCAGACAATAAATATTTTCAGCTTTGTAAGCCCTCCAGTCTCTGTTCCAGCTACTTGGCTTTGCCTCTAGAACACAGTGTAGCCATAGACCATAGGTAAATAAATGAGGGTGGCAGTGTTCCAGTTAAACTGTTTATAGAAACAAGCAGAGGCTGAATTTGACCCATGGGCCATTGTTTGCCACCCCTTGACATAGGGACTAATGATATTTTAAATTTTTCACGGAGATTTTAAATAATTTTTAATAATATCTAAAATAGAAGAACTAATTTCAATTTGCACTACATGACTCGGAAGGATACTCAGTTTCCCATAGACCATAGTGTGAATGGCATTCCCTGAAGTAGCACAATATGGTGGCTCTGATAATGACCTCCCTCATCCATTTCTCCCTTGTCTATATCAGTGGTGTCCATATCTGGCCTGCAGCCTGTTTTTGTAGATAAAGTTTTATTGGAACATAGCCAAGCCCTTTTATTTATTTATTGTCTGTGGCTGGTTTCACGTTCTAGCAACAAAGATAAATAGTTTCAAGGAAGACCATATGGCCCACAAAACCTGAAATAGTTACTTTACAGAAAATGTTTGCTGATCCCTGATCTGTACCCTAACTATATTCTTCTTTTTTTATATATATTTTTTATTTATTTATTCATCAGAGAGAGAAGCACAGCGAGAGAGGGAACACAAGCAGGGGGAGTGAGAGAGGGAGAAGCAGGCTTCCCGCCGAGCAAGCAGCCCCATGTGGGGCTCGATCCCAGGACACGGGGATCATGACCTGAGCTGAAGGCAAACGCTCAACGACTGAGCCACCCAGGCGCCCCCATACCCTAACTATATTCTTCTTTAAGGATGGAGTTACAGGGCAAAATGTTTGAAACTTGCATGATTTTCATATTAAGTCCAACAAAAGATAGCTAGAAGTTGCCAAAAATTCAAACTTTTTTAGAATTCTGTTTCTGCTTCAGTGTTTCTCATCAAAGGATCTGGCTTAAGAAACTAAACATGCAGGGCCTGGGTGGCTTAGTGGTTGAGCTTTTGCCTTTGACTCAGGTAATGACCCTAGGGTCCTGGGACCTAGCCCCACATCAGGCTCCCTGCTCAGCAGGAAGCCTGCTTCTCTCTCTCCCACTCCCCCTGCTTATGTTCCCTTTCTCACTGTTTCCATGTCAAATAAATAAAATCTTAAAAATAAACTAAACATGCTTTCCTGTAGCTCATGCTCTTGCTGGCTGAGCATAGTCAGCAACAAATCAGATATCTTGAAGAATTTGTATTAGTCAGGAATTTAAACAGTCAGGAGACTTAACCATGTGTGTGGAAGAGGAGGACAGTAGAAGTAACTCAACAGTCCATGGTAGCCCAGTACCCAGTACTGTAGCCCAGTGCACCGAACACATCTGCCTCACAGGCCCCCTTAGGCAGGACTTGAGAAACTTCTTATCAGTGACATAGCACCAAGTATTTTTTTCTGGGTGTCTCACATGTCAGGCTTGAAAGGAGCAATCACTTTGATGCCAACAGATCTTATCATGGGCTTTATTAGGAAGACAGTTTAGTGCTACTGTCATTAAATAATAAATTCTGAAGGCCATGGATAGAAACAAAGTTTGGAGGAAGGGGAGGCTTATTTCTCTGCTATTTAAGTGTAAAAACTAGTTAGTAATCATGAAATTATTTGTTTTTTGTATTTCTTTGATACATATATACTTGCTTTCAGTTTATTGATATAAGAAAATGTGATTTCTATTTTAATACATGAGGCCCCTGAATTTTATTTGAAGGACAAAGTTAATTTTGTTATTTATTTGTCAGAGAAAAATATTTTTTAATTTTATTTATTTTTATTTATTTATTTGAGAGCAGAGTGAGCACAAGAGAACACAGGTTGTTGGGAGAGCAGAGGGAGAGAGAGAAGCAGGCTTCCCCACTGATCAGGGAACCTGATGTGGTGCTCCATCCCAGGACCCCAGGATATGACCTGAGCCACCCAGGCACCCCCAATATTTTTTTTTTTAATTTGGTGCCATACAGACTTTTTACCCTTGTTATTAAAATAGTTTCTTCCTGAATCACTCTCTTCCATCACCCCTCTTAATACTCTCCTGATTTTCTTCTTGCTTTGGTAGCCCCAGCTTCTCAGCCATTTATTATCAGACTCCTTTCCTTTTACACATCCTTTAAATTCTAGTACTCATCATGTACTTTCTCTACATGACCTCATGAGCTCCTATAACTCACATTTCCATTCATATGATCATCGTCCCAAATTTATATCTTGAACCCATATCATCTCTTAAATTTCAGTCCTGTTTATTTAGCTGCTTATTGGATATTTTCACCCATTTGTCCCATAAGCACTGAACTCTTTTGTTCCTCTTGAATCTGCCCTTATTTATTCCCTAATGTAAGGCTTAGTACCAAGATCTGCCCCACTGCTAAAGCTAAAAACTGTTGTCCCTGACTCTTCCCCCTTCATTACCTCCACAGCTAGCCAGTCCTGTGAGTTCTTCCTTCTAAAGATCCCTTGAACAATGTAGGATGTAGGGGCATCAACTGCCCCACCCTCTGTCTGGTCAAAAATCTATAACTTTTGACTCCCCCAAAACTTACTACTATTAGCCTACTGTGGATTAGGAGCCTTAACAATAACATAAAGAGTTGATCATTACATTTTGTATATGTATTATATACTGTATTCTTCCAGTAAATTAAGCTAGAAAAAAGATGCTATTAATAAAATCCTAAGAGAAAATACATTTACAGTACTGTACTGTATTTATAAAAAAAAATCCTTGTGTAAGTGAACCCATGTTGTTCAAGGGTCGGCTGTTTATATCTCCCTCTTTCCTTTCCCACAGCCATCACTCTACTTCAGATCACCGGGGTTATTACAACTATCTCTTCTTTTGTCTTTGTCTTAATCTTAATCTTGCATCTTTCCATTCATTCTCCACATTGTATTCAGTCTGGCTCTTCCAAAACCAAAACCTGATCAGGTTGTTATCCTATGTAAGATTGTTCACAGGCTTGTTGTTAGTCTTAGAATAAAATCCAGTTTACTGGGACGCCTGGGTGGCTCAGTTGGTTAAGCAGCTGCCTTCGGCTCAGGTCATGATCCCAGCGTCCTGGGATCGAGTCCCACATCGGGCTCCTTGCTTGGCAGGGAGCCTGCTTCTCCCTCTGCCTCTGCCTGCCTCTCTGTCTGCCTGTACTCGCGCGCTCTCTCTCTCTCTCTCTAACTAATAAATAAATAAAATCTTAAAAAAAAAGTTTAAAAAAAAAATCCAGTTTACTAACATGGTCTATCCAGCCATGATTTATTTGCTCCCTGCTTACCTTTGTAGTCTTATATCTCATTCTTAAATATCTTATATCTCATTTAAATTGGAGTGTATGTTATTTGTGACCCCATATGCACAATGCTCACTCTGCCTAGAATACTCCCTCCTTGCTCCTAATTCATGTGGTCTTCAGTTCTTATATAATATCCTGCACCTCTGCTATAGCCATATCTGAATTAGTTCTTTTTGCTGTGAGCTCCCTCAGTATCTTCTGCCTCCCCTTTCTTACTATTTATTATATCACCAGTAATTGCCCCTTTTTAAATGATTTGTCTCTTTCTACATGTTTCAGAGTAATGTATAAAGATTTATAGTATCTTTGTAAAGTTAGCATATTGTAAGTTTAATATTAACAAATATGTTCATTTTCAGTTTATTTGATTATGCTCTCTTGTTTTAATTATTGTAATAAGAACCCATCATTGAAATCCATATTTTAGTCTTGCCATCACTGTAATGGAAATCTTTTTTTTTTTTTTTAAGAGGCTGCAAGATGGAACTTGGCTATTTTCCCTGATTTATATCTGTGTTAATCCCCCACAACTAGTAATCAATTGCTAATAACTCATACTGATGATTTGGGGATTTATATTTAGCCTTTAAAAAAGTATATTTTGCCACAAAGGGAGATAATGATAAATTGTTGGGAATTTTATCTGTTACAGTCTATCCTGATATTTGCACTATCAGCCTTGTGGCAGTAAGTGATATGAATAAACATGCTGATAGAATTGCTTTTTGGGATAATGTGTATGGCTTCAACATGTCCTGTATGAAGAAAGCAGTTATTCCAGAAGCTGTTGTGGAAGTTTTAGACCCAAAGACTCTTATTTCAGATGCTTGTAGTATTAAGGTAGGTGTTTTTACCAATTTTTTTTTTAACAGAATTGCCATTTTTATCAGTTTTCATTTATGAGTTCAGTATTTGAAATTAACATATTATATTATATATGAGCTTTCAAAACAGTAGTTATCCTTCCTATATTAACCAGTCTAATGGACCTTGAGGTTACAGTATTTACCAGTTGACTGTATCATCCATTGGAATCACTTATCTTTGTATATCGCAGTTCCTTACTCTGAGGGGTTTGAAGGTGAGAAGTCCTGCTGTATTATCATTTATGCTTCCTCACCACCTCCATGGCCTTATTCTAGTTTCTCATTTACAGTGAGATGATTCATTCATATCAGATGTTCTACGCACTTTAACATCTCACGTTCAAATCTCTTCCACCTCTTCAGATTAAGTAATTACACTGAATTCGCCTATGAAGCGGAAGCCCTACTCTGTTCAGATTTCTCAGTTAATTCCTTCTGTGTTTTAAAATCTTACTGTTCACCATGTTACTCTCTAGTTTTATTGTGAATTTTGCTGTGTCAAATTTACACAGGTTAAATAATAACTTTGCAGTGAAAAGTCATTGCTTTTCTTAAGAAGTCCTTAATCTGTCAGTTTTAATTAGATAAATATAGTTTGTTCAGTTTTAGGTTCAGAGCATTGTCTGATATTTGTAGTCACACTTTCATAGCATCAATAATTGTTCTCTGCATAGAATGGATATTCAATAAATATTTGTTAATTTTCTTAATAGATAAAGTTGGCATAATATAATAAACTTAAAAAGTAGAAACAAAAGCAAGCTGATTAAAATTGCATTTAGCTTTTAAGAAAAAACTATAACCTGGCTAATGATTATAGTACTGTTAAATCCTATGGTACACTGATAATAGATTTATTTGTATTCCTTGATTCTGGGTAGGAGTGTACAGTTCCAGCCAACTCAGCCTCAAGGCTGTGCAAAAAGAGGAGGGCAGTGGGGGGAGGGGTTAATGTTTCTCAATAGTGCTCTCTTTGTTTAATACCAAAAACTTCTATGAATAAATAGTTGAAATAGAAGATTTTAGACTAATAACAAAGATGTTCCAAAAGTACACATACCCTTTCTCTCTTTTTTAAACATTAATCAGTATTTATTTACTTGTTTGTTTGGGTAAATGTGTTTTGTTCCATGTTCCACAATGCTCTATAAATAAAACTCAACCACAGTATAACTTCTTTAAAATTTTCTCAAGCTATTTAAAAGAGGATAATGGCTCAAGTACATAGTCCTATGAATTGTGTATGCTGTGTCATAATCTACTCATGGCAGGTCAGGCCTTCATGACCTCCCTCTTGTCCCACTGCCATGGCTTGTCCCCATCTGCTCTCCAAAGTGAAGTGAAGAAGGACTTGAACCAGGGCAGAACAGGAAGATAAGGCTCTTTGGCCATTGTTTTCCTGAGTTGAATCTTCTTCCTTGGTTTGGCTCTTTGACTTTATCTGTTACGGTTTTTCCTAATATCTAACAAACTTTTCTTCAAATGCAGTTACAAAAAGGAATTCTAAAATAACTTATCCTTTTCATTAGCCTATGTTTTCAAGTCGGCATTTCCTATAAAATGTTGACTCTTATCATGTATAATTTATAGCAGATGTGTACCACTAGTGGTATACAAAGTTATTTTAGTTGGAAAACAAGAAAAGAATTTTATTTGAAGATGTTTTAGTGTATCTTAGAAAAACTCTAGCACATCAGAGCCATGATTTGATATATAGTGTTCTTAGAAAAAGTCTAAGTAAAAAAATACTCATTTGGTTTATACAAAAATTAATGAAATGATAGTGCTAGTAGCCTTTAAATTTGAAAACAACCCCAGAGGGGCGCCTGGGTGGCTCAGTGGGTTAAACCTCTGCCTTCGGCTCAGGTCATGGTCTCAGGGTCCTGGGATAGGGGCTCTGCTCAGCAGGGAGCCTGCTTCCCCCTCTTCTCTCTGCCCGCTTGTGATCTCTCTGTCTCTCTCTGTGCCAAATAAATAAATAAAATCTTTTTTTAAAAAAATAAAAAAAAAAAAAAGAAAACAACCCCAGAAAAGAAAAAGAGGGGGGAAAAAAAAAACTAACCCAGAAGTGAGGTTTGAATGATTAAACTTTGCAAACCATTGGTTTACAGTAATCCTTTTTGCATAAAGAAATATTTACCTGTTTGGTTTTGGTTTTGTTTTCACTATTTTTACTAAATTCTTCCTTCCACTCTTTCTTAATGGGTAGCAAATAGATTGCCATACAACATCTGTCTCAGCTTTGGAGTTTTCTTCAGATTTTACCCTGCAAATTACAAAGACATCCATGTGCACGGTAAGCGGTTTCATCTCCTTTCACAAATCTCCCTAGCAGTGCAGTTGATGGGCAGGCTAATGAATTAATTACCAGACCTGTGATGAATGAAAAAGACTATTGCCTTCGACAGTCTATCTTTGCCTTTGTTAGGCTATTGAACAGATCTGTTTTGATGGGTCAGTAGACTTCAAAAAAGTTAGTTTAGTTGAGAGGAGAAAGTACTAGGACACCATGTTTGCAATGATTTTTCTTTATAGAGTCTTCCTTATTGCCTCTCATATAACTAATTGAGAGCACTCATCTTTATCTTCATAGACAAGTTTATGTCCTACACTTCCTCCTGATAACTCTTAACACTCAATATAGATGGAAGTAAAATATGTTTATTTGGTATATTTTATATTACTCTGTGAAATATAAGAAAGAAATGATGATTTACCTTTCTTTAAAGAAGCATCCTGGTGTAATGGGCATTAGAAAAGTTAGTCTGGATTCCCATTTGGTCTGGCACTCACTAGTTACTTACTTTGCTCAAGTTACCTAGGTAATGTATACCTCAGACTAATCAACTGCTTTAAGAGAAATAGTAATAATTTCTATCTTGTAGACTAGTTACACAGATTAATGAATTAATATATGTGGAAGCACCTACAAAGTAGCCAGAAATGTTAGGTTATTAAAATATATTAATTTTTTTCTTAAATATTTTCTAAATGTTTATTAGTACTAAGATAACAATATTTTTTACCAGGAGACTCAGAATGTTAATAAAATGTGGGCCTTTACTTAAGAAAGTGTGAATTTACATAAGTGGTATTGATACAAATATTTATATTTAAAATTAATTGTATAGTTTTTGAAATACAAATTGTACCTTAAAAATTAAAATTTTACTGAAAACCATATAATCCATAACTGTGTGAAACAGATTATAGTCATGTTGACTTTGACTCTTGAACCTGACTTTTTAAAAGATAGACATACAAAAGATTTTATGACTTCTTAAAAATTGTTTCTGTTCATTTTGATCTAATAATTATTTTATATCAAGTGAGTGTAATGGTGTGCTTTGATGTTTTGAGGAATTCTTTTCATTGAAATTGGTTTTACAGTTTTTAAAAAGTAATATCTAGATCCCAGATGTATGATTTGGGGGCACCCATTATATTTGTTTAACTGATAAAAACAAAATTTCATTGTTCCCATTCATTTCTCCCAGATTTTCCAGTTGCCCTTTATAGTAACTGAAATAATTTGTTCAATTGAAATTACAGACTGAAGGTTTTAACTCTTAGAGCTAAGATCTGTGTTTGATGTTAGTAATCCTTAAGAGTTAAAAAAAGACCTCTTGATTAATGATAGTTGATCGCTCTATAAGGGAATTCTTAGGTAGAAATTGGCATACTACCAGTATTATTAAGTAATATTATTTCAGGTCGTCTTTCTGTGTCCTTCACATGAATCAGAGTAGAACAAATGTAAAACTATAGTGAAGACTTGAAAAGCTGTTTTTAGCTCTGCATACTTTTTAGGTTTATGTAGACAGAGGAGTTTACTGAGTTTTTTTGAAATGTTCTTTATTTTTTGGGTTATTGGTCAGGGTTCTTGTTTTAGACAACAAAGTCCAAATCAGCTTGTTAAGCAAAAGGTGATTTACTGAAGAGTTAAGCAATATAATTCCAGACACACTGGGAGAGCTAAAGAAGTAGACAAAATACTCTCAAACCGCATCTTCGAACTAGCCTGCCACAAAGCAGGCCTGTACCACTGCAGGCCCTGTAAACCCGAGAGCCCTGGCCCTCTCAGTGAGTGGTAGTCCCCACTGAGGAACCCAGATGAGCAGAGCTCTTTACTCCCATCCTGTTCGTATACCCCCTGCCCTGGTCATGCTGTCCAGTTCCTCCATCCAGATCTTCATTCAGCACCTCTGGCAGCACATAGGTCAGATTGTACACTAGTGATTAAAAAATCTTAGGAAGCAGTTTTAGCTGCAGTAGTGTTGTGCTACAGAAGAGTTTCACAGTGCATGTATAGAAATATTTTCTATTCCTGTTACTTGCCATAGAGTACAAGAAGCTTTTTGTTGAAATAAATTGTACTTACCCTTTTAATGGTCTTGGTTTGATTCTGTATATTTAAAAGAATAAAATGAAATAAAACACAAAAAAGCTCATAAAGTCTGTTTAACAGAAAAACCGTAATAGAAATTTTTGTATTAAAGAA
>ML098087.1:76346-98804 GCA_003697995.1 Taxidea taxus jeffersonii | reverse complement strand
ATCCTAAGAGAAAACATAGGGGGTAAGCCTCTTAACATAGTTGTTGAAATGATATTTTGGATTTGACACCAACGACAAAGGCACCAAAAGCAAAAATAAATAAATGGGACTACATCAAACTAAAATCCTTCAGCACAGTAAATATAAACAAAAAAGTTAAAAGGTGGGGCGCCTCAGTGGCTCAATTGGTTAGGCATCTCTTTGTTTTGTATCAGGTCATTATCTTGCAGTTGTGGGATTGAGCCCATGTCAGGCTGTGACACTGTGGAGTCTGCTTCAAATTCTCTCATCTCTCCCTCTCATTCTGTCTCTCAAATAAATAAATACAATCTTTTTTGGGCACTGGGGTGGCTCAGCTGGTTAAGCGACTGCCTTCAGCTCAGGTCATGATCCTGGAGTCCCAGGATCGAGTCCCACATTGGGCTCCCAGCTCCATGGGGAGTCTGCTTCTCCCTCTGACCTTCTCCCCTCTCATGCTCTTTCTTTCTAATAAATAAATAAAATCTTTAATAAATAAATAAATACAATCTTTTTTAAAAAGTTAAAAGGAGGGACGCCTGGGTGGCTCAGTTGGTTAAGCAGCTGCCTTCGGCTCAGGTCATGATCCCAGCATCCTGGGATCAAGTCCCGCATCAGGCTCCTTGCTCAGCAGGGAGCCTCCTTCTCCCTCTGCCTCTGCCTGCCACTCTGTCTGCCTGTGCTTGTTCGCTCTCTCTCCCTCTCTCTCTGACAAATAAATAAATAAAATCTTAAAAAAAAAAAGTTAAAAGGAAACCTATGGGGAAAAAAGGAAACTTATGGAATGGGAGAATATATTTGGAAATCATGTACCTGATAAAAGGTTAAAATATATAAGAAACTCATATAATTCAATAACAAAATAGTAATCATTCAATTTAAAAAATGAGCAGAACAACTGAATAGACATATTTCCACAGAAAACATACAAATGCCCAATAGGTACATAAAAAGATGATCAACATGACTAAACATCAGAGAAATACAAACCAAAACTACATGAGCTATTACCCTGCATATGTCAGAATAGCTATCATCACACTATTTTGTATTTTAATTCCAATATATCGAAAATACAGTGTTATATTAGTTTCAGCTGTACAATATAGTGATTCAACAATTCCATACATCACCCAGTACTCATCACAAGTGCATTGTTTAATCCCAATCACCTATTTACTTCATACCCCCACCCTCTTCCCATTTGGTAACCAAAAGTTTGTTTTCTACATTGAGTTTGTTTCTTGGTTTCTTTTTCCTTTCCTAATTTCTTTTGTTTCTTAAATTCTACATATGAGTGAAATCATATGGTATTTGTCTTTCTCTAACTGACTTATTTCACTTAGCACTATACTCTCTAGCTCCATCCATGTCATTATAAATAGCAAGATTTCATTCTCTTTATGTATGAATAATATTCTATCATACATATATACCACACCTTTACCTGTTCATTTATTGATGTATTCTTGGGCTGCTTCCATAATTTGGCTATTGTAAATAATGCTGCAATAGTGTGATTAGTGTGCTAGTGTGATTACTAGACTGTAGGGAAGTCCTATTTTTATCATTATGAGGAACTTCCATACCACTTTCCACAGTGGCACCAGTTTGCATTCCCACCAACAGAGCAAAAGCGGTCCTTTATCTCCACATCATAGCCAATGTTTGGTGTTTATTGTGTTTTTTATTTGAGCCATTCTGACATGTGTGAGATGATATCCATTATGCTTTTGATTTGCAGTTCCCTGATGACTAGTGATGTTGAGCATCTTTTTGTGTGTCTGTAATCCATGTATATGTCTTTCTTGGAGTAATCAACATAAACTTCACACCTTACATACAAATTAACTCAAAATGGACCATAAAAACTGAAAATTAAAAATGGACCATAGAAAACTGAAAATTAAAATATAAAACCATACAAATTTTAGAAAAAAATCACAGAAGATCTTCAGGATCTAATATAGGCAATGAGTTCTTAAACTTCATACCAAAAACACATTCCATAAAATGAAAAATTGATAAATTTGACCTTCTAAAACTTTTCTTTAGAAGACTGTTATTTATTTATTTGAGAGAGAGTGAAAGAGCACAATCAGGGGGAGTGGCAGAGGGAGAGGGAGAAGCAGCCTCCCCGATGAGCGGGGAGCCTGATGTGGGGCTTGATCCCAAGACCCTGGGATCATGATCTGAGCTAAAAGCAGATGCTTAACCAACTGAGCCACCCAGGTGTCTCTGACCTCCTCAGACTTAAAAAGTTTTACTCTGCATAAAACCCTGTGAGGAGAACAAAAAAGACAAGCATAGACTGGAAGAAAATCTTTACAAAATACACATCTGACAATGGACTAATACCTATAATATATAAAGAACTCTCGAAAGTCAACTGTTAAAAATCCAAACAACCTAGGGGTTCCCTGCTCAGCAGGGAGTCTGCTTCTCCCACTGACCCTCTCTCTGTTTGTGTTCCCTCTCTCACTGTCTCTCTGCCAAATAAATAAATAAAATCTTTTAAAAAATCCAAATAACACAATTATAAAACAGGGAAAAGACATGAACAGACCATTCACAGAAGAGGATATACAGATGGCAAATCAACACATGAAAAGATATATAATATTATTAGTCATTAGGGAAATGCACAATGAGATAACATGACACACATAATCAAAATGGCTAATGAGAAATAGTAATAACACTACATGCTGGCAAAGATGTAAAGGAAGTGGAATAGTCATACATTTCTGGTGTGAATTTCATCACTCTGTAAAATAGTATGGGAGTTTCTTACAAGACTAAACATGTACTTACTAATATGCTCAGCACTTTTGGACATTATCCCAGAGAAAGAAAAATTATGTCCACAATAAAAACCTGGATATATATGGATATACATAATTCCTTATTTGTAAAAGCCAAAAACTAGAAATGACTCAGATGTCCTTCAACATGTAAATAGTTTTAAAAACTGTAGTACATTCATACCATGGTATACTATTTGAGGATAAAAAGAATCAAACTATTAATTCACACAACAATGGATCTCAGGGGGATTATGCTGACTGAAAAAAGCCTATCTAAGAAATTTACATCCTGCATTATTCCATTTATATAACATTCTTGAAATAGCAAAAATATAGGTTAAAAATAAACTACTAGTTGTCAAGGATTAAAAAAAGAGGGAAGGAAGTTGCTGTGGGTATAAAAGTATAGTACAAGGGATACTTGGAATGGAATATCTTAACTGTTAGTCGTCACATCAAGCTACACATGTGATAAAACTACATATAACATATACAAATTAGTGCATGTAAAACTGGTAAAATCTGAATAATGTCAATGGATTTTATCAAAGTCAATTTCCTGACTATATATTGTACTATAGTTATGCAAAATGTTCCTTTTGGGGTAAAGAGTGTAAATTGTACATTTAAGTCCACAGTGATCTCAAAATTAAAAAATTTTACAAAATCAGTAAAACTTAGTGAATTGATGTGAACTTCAGGCTACCACCAACAGAGATAGTAACTAGAAAATAAAGGAAAGAAAGAAACTTTGGTAGACTAAGTGATGAATTCAGTTCGGGTACATTTTTCCTGAAATGTCTATATTAGCATTCTTCACTTACCTTCACATATTCAGACTTGTTACCTTCTTAAATATGCAACCTAAAGATTTTGCATCATGTGAGTATTTTCAAATTGTTTATTTCATATTGCAATATATAAGTGTATCAAATTTGAGATGCCTGGATGGCTCAGTCGGTTAAGCCTCCTATTCCTGATTTCAGCTCAGGTCATGAGATCAAGCCCCATGTTGGGCTTTGTGCTGGGCATGGAGCATGCTTAAGAAGCTCTCTCCCTCTCCCTCTGGCCCTCCCCACCACTTGTATGCTCTCTCTTAAAAAAATCAACATGTTATACACTTTAAACAATTCTACCTGATTTTTTAAAAAAGTTTTTTTCTTAGAATTTGAGGTTAAAATTTTTGTCTTGGTTTTTTTTAAGATTTTATTTATTTATTTGACAGAGAGAGAGAGAGAGATCACAAGTAGGCAGAGAGACAGGCAGAGAGAGAGGGGGAAGTAGGCTCCCTGCTGAGCAGAGAGCCTGATGCAGGGCTCAATCCCAGGACCCTGAGATCATGACCTGAGCTGAGGACAGAGACTTAACCCACTGAGCCACCCAGGTGTCCGTTTTTTTTTTAACAACAAAATGGTTTATGCACAAAACAAAATAATGAAGCTCTAACAGAACATACTTTTTCAGGCTGCAAATGTAGTTGGAGTTGGACCATTTGGAGAAACTGGCATAGTAAACACACCAGCAACTGTGCCAGCAGTAGTACCAATGCTACATGAAGTTGAAAACAAAGTTCCTGCCAAATTGGCATCATCTTGCATTGCTATTCAATGGGAGGAACCAGATTGTCATGGCTCTCCAATCACTGGATATAACATTGAATATGGAGACAGAAAAATTTTGTCTGTTGAAAGAGTAACAGAGTATATTCTGAAAAATCTACAGCCTGATACCACATACAAGTAAGTTGCTTATATCTTACTTTGGGTAGATGAAGTTTTTTTCAGAATTTTGAACAAATCTACATTTCTTTGTTTTATATAATCTACACATTTTTGAAAGAGAATTTTACTGTTTTAGAAAAAAATTGGCATTACTAAATCTACATTTGTTTTATATAGCCTACACATTTTTTAAAGAGAATTTTACTATTTTAGAAAAATTTGGCATTACTAAGAGCCAGTCCCTCCTCATCAAAGATCATCAATACTGATTATGCAAATTCAAGATTTTGGCCTCAAAAATTTGTCTATACTAATCAGTATAATATGATGGTCAATATTCTTTCACAGGATGACTAGGGGCATAGTTTAAATGTAGAAATTTATTTTCCTTTCTAAATCCAAATTAATAGTTTAATTTGGTGGTTTTTTTTACCACTAGAATCAGAATTCAAGCTATCAATCATTATGGACTAAGCCCTTTTAGCCAATCAATAAGAACCAAAACCAAGCCACTACCACTTGATCCTCCTCATCTTGATTGTGTGGTCTATAGACACCAGAGCCTCAAATTGAAATGGGGTAGTTCTTCAAGCAAAGGATTACATTCCAACCTTATAAGCTATAATTTGTTAATAGGAGATCGATCTGGAAGGTAAGTTATTTGTACACTTTACACGTATTCTAATAAAAATGTTTTAAAATTTCCTATCTTAAACATATAATCCAAAGTGGTTTCAATGAACTGATAGATGTGAAAGCAGTACATTATCATGTTAGATATACTTTCTTAAATTCCTACTGATAATTTAGCTATTTTTGCTCTCCCAAAACACTTCTTCCTTTCTATAATACACATTAATACCAAGGAATAGAAGTTACCTAAGGAATATGAAAGTCAGCACCTTGCCATTATGATATTTACAAACTTATTTTTTTTCCTTTTGTCTTGCACCCACCAGGCTTCAAGTTGTTTTATTTAGGCTTTACTGACGACCCAGTTTCAAGTCAGTTATATAGAATTACTTGTACCTAAATGATCTTTGATTAATAATATAGTTTCTCCCATCTTGATTCCCACCCCCAGATTTTCTATAATTTACCATGGACCTTGTCAGACTCACAAAGTGCACAGATTGAGTGAGTATACAGAATACAAATTTAAAATCCAAGCATGTAATGAAGCTGGTGAGGGGCCACTGTCTGGTATCTATACTTTCACTACAACCAGAACTCCACCACCCACACTTAAAGGTAAGTATTATAAGCCTGACAATGAAGGCTGCATTAATATGAGCTCTAATAGCTCATATATATAATTCTCCAGTACAGTCTATTTTAAATGTTAAATAGCAAAAGACTCCAGTACTTAATTATGCATTCAAAGTTCAATTTAGAATTTAATAAGACTCTGAATATTTTAATGTTTTACTTTTTTATAAATTTTTATTTAAACTCAATAATTTACAGTATACTATTAGTTTCAGGTGTACAATATAGTGAAATACCTAGTACCCATCACAAGTACACTCCTTAATCCCCATGACCTATTTAATTCATCACGCCACCCACCTTTCCTCTGGTAACCATCAGTTACTCTGTGGCTAAGAGTCTGTTTCTTCATTTAAGTCTCACTCTTCTCTTCCTTTGCCCATTTATTTTGTTTCTTAAATTCCACATATGAGTGAAATATGGTATTTGCCTTTCTCTGACTGACTTATTTCACTTGGCATAATATTCTCTAGCTCCATCCACATCCTTGCAAATGGCAAGATTTTTGTTCTTATTGTAGCTGAATAATATTCCAATATAGTAAATAATACCACTTCTTTATCCATTCATCAATTGATGGACATATAGGTTGTTTCAATAATTAGGCTATTGTAGATAATGCTGCAATCCACATCAGGGTGTATGCATCCCTTTGAATTAGTATTTTTGTATTCCACGAGTAAATACCTAGTACTGAAAATGCTGGACCATAATGCAGTTTTTTTTCACTTTATTTAAATTTTGTTAGTTAACACACAGTACAATATTAGTTTCTGGAGTAGAGTTCAGTGAATCATTACTTACATACAATGCCCAGTGCTCATCACAAGTGACATCTTTAATATCCATCACCCATCTAGCCCATCCTCCACCCACATCCTTCCATCCACCCTAAGTTTGTTCTCTACCATTAAGGGTCACTTACAGTTTGTTTCTCTTTTTTCTTTCCCCCTTCCCATATGTTCATGTCTTCTGTCTTAAATTCTACATATGAGTGAGATCACATGGTATTTGTCTTACTCTGACTGACTTATTTCACTAAGCATAATATACTTTAGCTCCATCTACATCATAGTAAATGACAAGATTTCATTTTTGATGGCAGAATATTCCATTGTATGATATACCACTTCTTATTTATCCATTTATCAGTCAATGGACATTTGGGCTCTCTCCACAGTTTGACTATTGTTGATAATACTGCTATAAACAGTGGGTTGCACATACTCCTTCAAATCTGTATTTTCATGTCCTTTGGGTAAATACCTAGTAGTACAATTGCTAGATTGTAGGGTAGTTCTACTTTTTAATTTTTTGAGGAACCTCCAAACTGTTCTCCAGAGTAGTTGCACCAGTTTCCATTCCCACCAACATGTAAGAGGGTTCTCCTTTCTCCATATCCTCACCAACATCTATTGTTTCTTGTGTTAATTTTAGACAATCTGACCAGTTGTTTCTTGTGTCCTTGATCTTAGCTATTCTGTCATATGTGGTGTGATATCTCATTGTAGTTTTGATTTGAATGTCCCTGATAATCAGTGATGTTGAGCAACTTTTCATATGCCTGTTGGCCATCTATATGTCTTCTTTGGAAAAATGTCTACTCATTTCTGTCCATTTTTAATTATTCTTTTTTATATGTTGAGTTTCATAAGGCATTTATATATTTTGGATATTAACCTTTTATTAAATATGTCTTTTGCAGATACTGTCTCCCATTCAGTAAGTTTCCTTTTGGTTTTGTTGTTTCTTCTACTGTGCAGGAGCTTTTTATCTTTTTTGTAAAGATTTTATTTATTTATTTGACAAACAGAGATCACAAGTAGGCAGAGAGGCAGGCAGAGAGAGAGAGGAAAGGAAGCAGGCTCCCTGACGAGCAGAGAGCCGGATGTAGGGCTTGATCCCAGGACCCTGAGATCATGACCTGAGCCAAAGGCAGAGGCTTTAACCCACTGAGTCACCCAGGTGCCCCGAGCTTCCTATCTTGATGAAATCTGGATAGCTTATTTTAAATTTTATTTCACTTGCCTCAAGAGATATATCTAGAAAAAAGTTGCCACAGCTGATGTCAAAGAGTTTACTGCTTGTTTCTTCCTCTATAATTTTTATAATTTCTTCTCACATTTAGGTCTTTAAACCATTTTGAATTCATTTTTGTGTATGATTTAAGAAAGTGGCCCAGTTTCATTCTTTTGCATGTTGCTATCCAGTTGTCCCAACACCATTTGTTGAAGAGAAATTTTCCCATTGGATATTCTTTCCTGCTCTGTCAAAGAATAATTGACCAAATTTCATTTGGTCATTGACCAATTTTCATTTCTGGGTATTCTATGGTTCCATTTATCTATGTGCTTATATTTGTGCTAGTTCCATACTGTTTTGATCACTACAGCTTTGTAGTGTAATTTCAAATCTAGGATTGTGATAACTCCAGCATTTCTTTTCTTTTTCAAAATTGCTTTGGCAATTCAGGGTCTTTTATGGTTCCATATAAATTTGAGGATTGTTTGTTCTAGCTCTGAAAAATGTTGGTGGTATTTTGATGAGGGATTGCATTAAATGTATAGATTGCTTTGGGTAATATAGACCTTTTAACAATATTTGTTATTCCAATCCATGAGCACAGAATGTCTTTCCATTTCCTTGTGTCATCTTCAGTTTGTTTCATTAATATTTTATAGTTCTCACAGTACAGGTCTTTCATCGCTTTGGTTAGGTTTATTCCTAGGTATCTGATGGTTTTTAGTGCAATTGTAAATGGAATGGATTCCTTAATTTCTTTCTCCTCCTTCATTATTGGTGTATAGAAATGCAACAGATTTCTGTGCATTGATTTTGTATCCTGTAACTGAATCAGTTCTAGTAAATTTTTGGTGGATTCTTCTTGATTTTACATATAAAGTATCATATCATCTGAAAAGAGTAAGAGTTTGACTTTTTCCTTATTGATTTTGATGACTTTTATTTCTTTTTGTTTTCTGGCTGCTGAGGCTGGGACTTTCAGTACTATGTTAAATAACAGTGGTGAGAGTGGACATTCCTGTCTTGTTCCTGACAATAGAGAAAAGCTCTCAGTTTTTCCCCAGTGAGGAGAAAATTAGCCCTGTATTTTTCATATATAGTCTTTATTATGTTGAGATATGTTCCCTCTAAATCTACTTTATTCAGGGCTTTTATCACAAAGAGATGTATTTTGTCAAATGCTTTTTATACATCCATTGAAATAATTATATGGCTCTTCTCCTTTCTTTGAGTAATGTGGTGTATCACAGTGATTGATTTGGGAATATTGAACCACACTTGCAACCCAGGAATAAATCCCACTTGTGCTAAATGATTATTTTAACGTGTACTTGGACTCAGTTTCCTAGTATTTTTTTGAGCACTTTTGCATCTGTGTTCATCAGGGATGTTGGCCATTAGTTCTCTTTTTTAGTGGAGTCTTTCTCTGGTTTTGGTATCAGGGTCCAGCTGGCTTCCAAGAATGAGTTTGGAAGTTTTCTTTCCTTTTCTGCTTTGTTTAGAATGGTTTAAGAAGAAGGTGTATTAACTCTTCCCTAAATGTTTGGTAGAATTCATCTGTGAAGCCATCTTGTCTGGATCTTTGTTTTTTAGTTTTTCTGATTACCAATTCAATTTTATGGCTGGTTATTGGTCTCGTCAAGTACTCTATTTCTTCCTGTTTTGGTTTTGGTAGTTTATGTTTCTAGGCATTTACCCATTTCATCCAGGTTGTCCAATGTGCTGGAATATAGTTTTTCATAATATTGTCTTAGAGTTGTTTGTATTTCTGTAGTGTTGTTTTTAAGGCTCTATATCATTTATTTTTGCTCTAATCTTTATTATTTCCTTCCTTCTGCTGGCTTTTAGACTTTCTGTTTCATTTAGATGTAAGATTAGGTTGTTTATTTGCTACTTGAAGTAGGCCTTACTGCTATATACTTCCCTCTCATCACCACTTTTGCTGCATCCCAAAGGTTTAAGACCACTTGTGTTTTCATTTTCATTTGTTCCCATGTATTATTTCTTCTCTGAATTCCTGCTTGGCCCTTTGCTTAACCTTTATGTATCTGTGATCTTTCCAGATTTTTTTCTTGTGGTTGACTTCAAGTTTCTTAACAATGTGGTCAGAAAAAAAAGCACAGTATGATCTCAATATTTTTGTGCTTGTTGAGGCCTGATTTGTGACCTAGTATCTAATCTATTCTGGATAATGTCCCATATGCACTTGAAAGGAAAGTGTGTTCTGCTGCTTTAGGGTGGAATGTTCTAAATTTATCTGTTAATACCATCTAGTCCTGTGTGTCATTCAAAGCCATTATTTCCTTATTCATTTTCTGCTTAGATGATCTGCCCGTTGATGTATGTGGGGTGTTAAAGTCCCCTACTATGACTCTATTATTATCAATTTAGTTCCTTTATGTTTGTTATTGGTTTGTATATTGGGGTGATCCCATGTTGGGGGGCATAAATATTTTCTATTATTAGATCTTCTGTTGGCTTGCCCCTTTATTATGATATACTGCCCTTCTTTATCACTTTTTACAGTCTTTAACTTCTAGTTTGTCCGATATAATTATTGTAACTCTGGCTTTCCTTTGACATATATCTGTACAATAAATGTTTCTCCATCCCCTCACTTTCAATCTGCAGGTGTGTTTATGCCTAAAATGAGTCTCTTGGGATGCCTGGGTGACTCAGTTGGTTAAGCATCTGCCTTCCGCTCAGGGTCCTGGAATTGAGCCCTATGTTGTGTTCTCTGCTCAGTGGGGAGCCTACTTCTTCCTCTCCCTCAGCCCCTCCCCCCTGTTCATGCTCATTCTCTCTAATAGACAAGTAAAATCTTTTTTAAAAACTTAAAAAGGACACCTGGGTGGCTCAGTGGGTTAAGCCTCTTCCTTCAGCTCAGGTCATGATCTCAGGGTCCTGGGATCGAGCCCCACATCAGACTCTGCTCAGCGGGGAGCCTGCTTCCCCCTCTCTCTCTGCCTGCCTCTCTGCCTACTTGTGATCTCTGTCAAATAAACAAAAACTTTTTTAAAAAACATGCTTAAAAAAACTTTAAAAAAATGATTCTCTTAAAGGCAGCATATCAATGGGTCTTGTGTTTTTTATCCATTCTGACACCCGATGTCTTTTGATTGGAGCATTTATTCCATTCACATTCAAAGCAATTATTAATAGATATGTATGTATTGCCATTTTATTACTTGTTTTGTTGTTGTTTCTGGAAATTTCCTCTGATCTTTCCTATCTTTGTAACTTTTGGTCTTTCCACTCAGTGAATAGAAAATATTTAATATTTCTTGCAGGGCTGATTAGTGGTCATGAACTCCTTTAGTTTTGTTTGTCTGGGAAACTCTTTATGTCTCCTATTCTGAATGACAGCCTTGATGGATAAAGTATTCTTGCTGGCAGATTTTTCCCATTCGGTACTTAGAATATACCATGCCACTCCATTCTCACTTGCCAAGTTTCTGTTGACAAATCCCCAGCTAGCCTTATGGGTCTTCCCTTATAAGTTAAGGACTACTTTTGTCTTCTGCTTTTAATTTTTTATCACTGTATTTTGAAAATTTAAATACAGTATCTCTTGGTGTTGGCCTGCCTTTTTTTTTTTTTTTCAAATGGGAGTTTTCTGTGCCTCCTGGATCTGGATGTTTGTTTCTTTCCCCAGTTTAGGGATGTTTTCAACTGTTACTTATTTCCTCAAATAAATTTTCTGCCCCCTTTCTCTCTTTCCTTCTGGGATTCCTATCATACTTACTACATTTATGGAGTCAGTGAGTTCCCTAACTCTATTCTCTTGTTCCATAATTATTCTCTTTTTTGATCAGTTTCATTATTTTCCATTACTTTGTCTTTTAGGTCATTAATTCATTCCTGTGCTTCTTGCAGTCTACTGTTCATTGCATCAAGCCTCTTTCCAATCTCATTTATTGCATTCTTCATCTCTGATTTATTCTTTTTTTTAACTCTTTTATCTCTGTGGTAAGGGTCTCCCTGATGCCTTCTACTGTTTTCCCAAGCCCAGTATGTACCTTGATGTTGCTTTTTAAATTTTTTTTAATTGTTTCTTTAAATTCTCTATCAGGCATGTTACTTATGTCTGTTTCCCTTAGATCTCTTGCTATGGCCTTATCTTATTCTTTCACTTGATAAATTTCTCTGTAATGGCATTTTGCCCAAGTTTCCTCCTTCTACTCTGTATTAGAAAAGCCGCTTATGTTTCCTGCTCCTGAAAGTAACGGCTTTATGAGGAAGAGGTCATGTGGTGTCCAGGACCTGGCAACTCAGGAAGTGTCTCTGGCATATGCTGTGTGTGCTCTGCTGTTCTGTTTTGTCTCCTATATCCTTTGGGCCAGTCATCTGCAGAGGTTCTCCTTGCCTTGTCTGGGCAGTGTTTGGGCTCTGACTTGAATGTGGAGAGTGTTAACTAAGTGTGCTTTGATCTTCTTATGAAATGAGACTTGATACTAACTTCCACTAGAACTGAGGCCTTGCAGAAATCTCTCATTGGGAGACATGTTCTGGGAAGAGGTGTGTGCTGGTCTTCTAGGGGGAGGGAGCTGCTGTACTGGGACTGAAGCAAGCTTGACTGAGATGGGCAGAACTGCCAGAGCACAGGGGTATGGGACTTGGTGTAAGCAAATTAGGCCAGTACAGGTGGCTGTGTGTTCATGCTGAGTGGCCAGGGAGGGAAATGGTGCCTGCCAGCTGCTTTGTTCATCAAGAGGAATCTCCATAAACACTGCACCTCTAAGAAGCACTCCAAGAAGAGTGAATAATCTCCCCTCCATGTGCCCCATACATTCTTCAGATCCCTGTCTCCTCACTGTATGCCTCTGGGTTGTTTGCCTGAATTCTCTCCAAGAGCAGAGCTCTATCCCAGCCAAGCCCACCGACCTTTAAAACTCCAGGCTTTAAGACTCACTGGTTGCAAGAACTCATGAAATTCAGGCCCTCTTATTTTCCAACTCAACAGTTAATGGGAAACATTCTCCTTGTGCATTCCCCTGTGTGCCCCTCTCTCTCTCAGCCTTCTCCATAACAAGGCAACCTCCTCTCCACAGCAGCCAAGATACATTTCTCCCCTAAATCATATCTCCACACTTCCTACCCTCTTCACTATGGCCTCTTCTCTCCTTTAGTTGTGGAGTTTGTTCTGTCAGTCTTTGGGTGGATTTCTGGGCTATTCAGGGTGATTTGATAGTTATCCAATAGTGTTAGTGGGATGTGACAAGCCTAGGGTCCTACTACTCTGCCCCCAAATATCATAATATTTTAAAATGTCTTTGAAGTCAACTAATCCAGCCAATCACTCTACCACCATAGCCATATTTTTAAGAGAAAGAATTCCCTGAATGATAAGTAACCTAACTAAAGAACAATGTGAAACAGCAACAGAACCAAAACTGGAATGGTAGGCTCCTGATCCCCATCATAGTCCTCCTTTTACTTTGTCATGATATTCATTCCTTGCTACATCTTACTTGGATTAAAACACACAAAAAATCAGTTGATACATATAATTAAACTGATTAAAGCTAAAAAATATACTTAGAATATAGCACATATTTTCACATATTTAGTACAAATTTGTAACTTCATATTTGGTAATTTCTGAAACTCTGAATTTAATATCCCTATTTGAACATTGAAATAAACTGCTTTCTATAATACATAACAAGGTAAATTCACAGTCATGAAAGCTCAAGCTTTGAGCATTTTTTCCTTCTTACTTGTGAAATTCAGTTATTCCAATCTTTCTACACAAATATACTTTCTACATTATGAAGTAGTTTGTTCTCATTGAAAAGCTAACTGTAACATACTGGAATTAAACATGACTTAGAAAAAAAATAGAAAAAAAAATAAACATGACTTAGACCACAATAATGCCTTACTCTCTTCTTACATATTTAAGACCCATTTTCCTGAAATGTAGAGACTAATAACATAAATAAAGATCCTGCCCTCCTTCCTTTCCTCATACAGCTGCTGTGATCTTAAAATAAAATTATAACACATGTGGGGCACCTGAGTGGTGCAGTCAGTTGAGCATCAGACTCTTGCTTTCAGCTCAGGTCATGATCTCAGGGTCATGTGACTGAGCCCCACATCAGGCTCCATGCCCACCCCAGAGTCTACTTAGGATTCTCTCCCCTCTCCCTCTGCCCCTCCTCCCTCCTCTTTATCTCTAATAAACTAATAAAATCTTTTTAAAAAACTGTTAATGTATGTGAAATGCTTCTAAATATATGATGCACCATATAAGTACAATGCAAAAGATTATACCAGTAGGGATTAAACAATAGTAATAAAATTTGTAATAAGGTCTTACTAACAAACAAACATGAATTATTGACAGTTTTAAGTTCTTAAAGTTTTTATTACAATTATTCAGATGCCTGATGGTATTGCAAAAGGCTTTATAATACGAACTATAACTATATATTTCTTAGATTAAGACTGCATGGACTGCCTTTTAATCATCATGGAAAACTGTATCAAAATTCAACATATTCAAGATCATCTAGGAAAAATAAAACCCTCTAAACTGAAATTCTCTTTTTCTAGCGCCTAAATTACAGCACGTGAATAACAGTATTTGTGAGATCAAATGGGAGTCTTTGGAGCCAATAAAAGGAGATCCCATTGTTTATAATCTACAACTCATCAGTCAAAAAGGAACGGACCTGGTAAATTCTTATAAATTTAGTCCTTAAAATTTTATAATTTTATATTCTACTGGGAATTGAGCTCTTGCTGAGGGCTAAGATATCCTTTCAGAATGTTTAAAGCAATGAAATCTTATCCAAACGTACTACCTTCTCCCTAAAGCTTTATGTACATACTATTTTGGGACATATTTGCGTATTTACTCAATTAACATATTACTATTGAATTATTTAATATTTCTAGGTTTTACTTATCATGTTCACAACTCATTCCAAACCAAATGCAATTAAATTTTAACAATCAATTATAAGTCTTTTGTTATTTCTTACACTGGACAAAATTACCTGAACAGCACTGGGTTCTCATATTAGAGACTGTAAGCATAAACTTTTAGTTTTGCTTTGAATATATTTATGAGGTGAATGGGTTAATTCATAAGTTATTGTCAAAAACGATACTATATTTTTTATTTGGTATGACAATTTTCATTTTGTCTCATTTTTCTTTAGATATATAAAGGACCAAACACTTCATTCTCCTTTTCCAATTTTGTGACAAATGCACATTATCGCTTCAAGGTCTGTGCTGGACGCCAATATCAGAATTCTGCTGGGATACAAGAGCTCTGGGGACCATATAGCCCCAGCGTTCTTTTCTCAACACATAAGCAACATCCAGGGCCTGGAAAAGGTGGTGGAGGAAAGGCAGGAAGCAGCACTGGTGAAGAGAAAGATGATAAGCCCAGGATAGAAATGAGTGATGATACATTTGTCCTAATCCTTGTGATAGGATTTGCACTAGTTGCTATTCTGTGTGCTGTTATAATTCAACATTTTCTAATCAACTAATATATTTTTATGCATTTTACCTTTTAGGAATTTCTAAAACAAATTACATCAAATATAGAAATTGCTAGATACATCTCAATTCTTACTTTAAATCTCATTTGGTAGACATCCTTGTAAACATTTATCTGACAGTAAAAGAACTGCCTTAACACTCAAGAAATTCATTGTGGCAATAGAAGAGATTTTATAAGGAAACAGTTCTATTTTAAATTTGAAAATGTTAGCAACAAAAATACTTCCACTATAATGTAAACCTATCTAAAACCTCTCATGAAAGCTATTCTCTGCCTTAATTTTTCTAAGTAATATTTTGCAAATTTTTGAGAATTGTGAGAGAATAACATCATTTTGGAATTTTATTCAGAAGAAAGTGGGAAAAATCAATTCTATATGTCAACTTATATTCATATGTGAAATAAAAACATATCTACCAACTGTCTGTACTGTAATTTTTTCAAAGTAGTATATTCAGCTGTTTAGCTTGTACCCTGATAATTACTTTGATAGTGGGTAAATAGTAACTTACTGGCACTTTGTGAGTAGAAGCTGGAAAGTGGGGAGCCATTTTATACTATTCTAAACTCTAAAATGCACCCAGTGGTGGTTACTCCATAATAAGAATGATTAAACATACATATAATGACTCATATTTGTAGACAGTATATTAAAATGATTTCTTCTGGTGAGAGACAGACTAGCACAGAGGGGAGCTGGTGGGGAGAATGAATCCCCGTAGCAATTGGCTTGGATAGTGAGGCCAAATTTTGTGGTTTGTTGCAACCAGCAGGGCTTGAAGCCTGGAGTGTTAAAGGTCAGTGGTCTTGGCTGGGATAGAGCCCAGAGGCAGTGTACTGCTCTGGAAAAAAAAGAGCAGGCAAACAACCTGTGGATACAGTGTGAAAACAGTGATCTGAAGAGTGCCTAGGGCACACAGTGGAGAGGTTATTCACTTATCTCAGAGCCCATCCAAGAGAGTGTTCAAAGAGAGACTTCTCCAGGAAAAAAAGGGACTGTTAGGCATAATTTTCCTGTACCCTCCCCCTCAGCATAAGCACAGAGTCACCTGTGGGAACCAGCACAGTACTGATACTTGCTACCTAACTTGCTTATACAGAGCTCTGCTCCCCCTCTATGGTCCCATGGAATCCCCCCTTGTGGTCATACTTGCCTCGGTCCCAGCACAGTAGGCCCCATCCCCCAGAAGACCAGCCAAATCTCTCCTTATGCCGCATCTCACAACATAGGAGTTTTGCAGAGCTAGGTGACCTCTCGTTTCACAAACAGACCAGAGCACACCTAGCTAAAATGTGCCACATTCAGGCCAGAGCCCAAACACTGCCCACAACAGGCAAAGAGGGACTCTGCAGATGACTGGCCTGAAGGATAAAGCAACCAAGACAAAACAGCACAGCGAACACAGCACCCATGGGAGACACTCCCAAAACTGCCAGGCCCTGGGGGACAGGGGACACTACACAGCAGGGCAACACAGGACCTCTTCTTCATAAGGCTATTACCTTCCAAGAACAGGAGATACAGCTGACTTTCCTAACACAGAGAAAAGCGTACTAAAACCTAAACAAAATGAGAAGAGAAATTTATCCCAAACGAAAAAACAGGACAAGGCCATGGCCAGTGATCTAAATGAAGCAGATGTAAGTAACATGTCTGATAGAGAATTTAAATTAACGCTTAAGGATATTCACTGGACTTGAGAAGAAAGAGGAAGACATGAGTGAGACCCTTAACACAGAGATAAGAAATAACATGGCAGTGGTGTCTAGGTGGCTCAGTGGGTTATCTGCCTTCAGCTCAGGTCACGATGCCAGGGTCCTGGGATTGACTGGGCTCCCTGCTCAGCGGGGAATCTGCTTCTCCCTCTCCCTCTCCTTGCCCCACTCATACTCTCTAGTGCACTCTCTCTCTCTCTCTCTCTCTGTCACTCTCACTCTAAAATAAATAAATAAAATCTTTAAAAAGAAATAACATGGCAGAGATGCCTGGGTGGCTCAGTGGGTTGGGCCACTGCCTTCGGCTCGGGTCATGATCCCAGCATCCTGGGATGGAGTCCCGCATCAGGCTCTCTGCTCCGCAGGGAGCCTGCTTCTCCCCTCCCCTCTCTGCCTGCCTCTCTGCCTACTTGTGTGATCTCTGTCTATCAAATAAATAAATAAGGTCTTTAGGAAAAAAAAAAGAAATAACATGGCAGAGATAAAGGGTTCAATAAACAAGATGAGAAACACACACTAGACAAACTATAAGAGACTCTTAATCATAGGAAACACTGAGGGTTACTACTGGAGAGGAGAGAGTAGGAAGATGGGGTAACTGGATGATGAACATTGAAGAGGGCATGTGATGCAATGAACACTGGGTGTTACATAAGACTGATCAATCACTGAACTCTACCTCTGAAACTAATAATACATTCTATAAAATTAACTGAATTTAAATTAAAAAAATAAATTTAAAAAAAGATGAGAAACACACTTGATGGAATGAACAGCAGGGTGTAAGAAACAGAGGAAGAAATTAGTAACCTAGGAGATAGAATAATGGAAAGTAATCAGGCTGAACAAGAGAGAAAAAGCAATTACACAACATGAAAATAGACTGGTAACTCAGTGCTCCATGAAACATAACAACACTCATATTTCAGGAGTCCCTGAAGAAAGAGAAAGGGGTACAGAAAATTTACTTGAAGAAACAATAGCTCAAAACTTCCCTCATATGGGGAAGGTAACATACCCAGATCCAGGAGGCACATAGACTTCCCATCACAATGAACAAAAGGAGATACACACCAAGACATATATTGTAAAGAATTAGCAAAATATAGTGATAAAGAAAAAAATTTTAAAGGGGAAGATAAAAGAAGACAGTGAGTTACAAAAGAAAATCCATAAGGTTAGCAAGGGATTTCTCAGCAGAAAATTTCCAAATCAGAAAGAAGTGGCATGATATAGTCAAAGTGCTGAGTGGGAAAAAATCTGCAGCCAAGAATACACTATCCAGCAAGGCTATCATTCAGAACAGAAAGACAGATGAAGAGTTTCTCAGATAAACAAAAACTTAAGATGTTCATGACTACTAATACAGCCCTGTAGGAAATATTCAAGGTGATTCTTTGAGTGTAAAGGAGAGAACAAAACTAACAGTATAAAGGTAGGAAACACAAAGGTAGTGAAAATGAATATTTCTTTTAAAAATCACTCAAGGAACTCACAAAATAAAGGATAAAAATTATAAAAACATATACCTAAAATGTGAGGAGGAGTAAAGAATGGGTTCAAACTTAAATGACCATCAACTAAATACAGAGTGCTATATACAGAAGAGATTACATACAAACCTAATGGTAACCATGTAGCAAAAACCACAAATAAATACACCAAGAAATCCAAAGAAAGAAATCCAAATATATCACCAAAGAAAATCAGCAAACCATAAAAGACAAAAAGAGGGATCAGGGAAAATCTCCAGAAACAAAGATAAAACAAGTACTAAAATGGCAATAGATACATACCTATGAATGTGAATGGACTAAACACTCCAATCAAAAGACAGAGGGTGTCAGAATGAATTAAAAAACAAGGCCCATCTATATGCTGCCTACAAAAGACTCATTTTAGATGTAAAGACACCTTTAGATTTAGAAACATTTATCATGCAAATGTATGTCAAAAGAAAGCTGGAGTAGCAAAGGTTATGTCTGACAAACTAGATTTCTTTGTACTTGTGTTATTTTTATCCTCCTTAGGTGTCAGGGTAATACTGGCCTCATAGAATACTTTTGAGTGTGTTCCCTCTATTCTACTATTTATAAGATTCTGATAAAGATTATAATTAATTATTTTTTGAAATGTCTGCTAGAATTCTCCAGTGAAACCATGTGGTCTTGGGCTTTTTTGTGCTGGGAGATTTTTGAGTCCTAAGTCAGCTTTCATTCTTGTTATTGGTCAAAGATGTTTTCCCATATCTTAGATTCAAGATTTATGACTGAATCCTGGTAACTTGTGCCTTTTTAGGAATTATCTGGCTTTTTTCCTAAGTTATCTGATTTGTTAGTATATAATTGTTTATAGTAATCTCATCTCACTGTGTATTTCTGTTATATCTGTTGTACTGTTTTTGCTTCCATTTCTCATTTTGTTTTTTTTTTATTTTATTTATTTGACAGAGAGCGATCACAAGTCGGCAGAGAGGCAAGCAGAGAGAGAGAGGAGGAAGCAGGCTCCCTGTCGAGCAGAGAGCCTGATGCGGGACTCGATCCCAGGACCCTGAGATCATGACCTGAGCCGAAGGCAGAGGCTTAACCCACTGAGCCACCCAGGTGCGCCTCATTTTGGTTTTTTCCTCCGTTAATGTAGTTAAAGCACTGTCAAATTTATTTTTTGGAAAAACTGGTCCTTACTTTCAATGTCATGTTATTGTTTACTCTGGTTTCTATTTTATTTATTTCTGATTTTTCTTTGTTATTTCCATACTCTACTAATTTTTCAGCTACCTTTCTTCTTTTCCTAGCTCCTTATGGCATGTTGTTTTTTTTCTTAATACTAGCATTTAAATACTAGCATTCCTTAAGGGGCGTGTGGGTGGCTCAGTGGGTTAAAGCCCCTGCCTTTGGCTCAGGTCATGATACCAGAGTCCTGGGATGGAGCCCCATATCAGGCTCTCTGCTCCCCAGGGAACCTGCTTCCTCCTCTCTCTCTGCCTGCCTCTCTGCCTACTTGTGATCTCTGTCTGTCAAATAAATAAATAAAATCTTTAAAAATAAATAAATAAATACTAGCATTTAATACTAGCATTAAATTTATATAGCATAAATTTCACTCAAACATCTACTTTTGCTGCATCTCATAGGTTTTGGAATATTATGTTTTCTTTTTCTTTTAAGACATATTTTTATTTGCCATGTGATTTATTTGGCCCACTGCTTGTGTAGGAGTCTGTTTTTAATATTTATTAAATATTTAATATTTTTAAAAAGGAAAAGCTATCATGAAAATTAAAATGATAATGACTGGTCAAAAAAAAAAAGATAGTTTGAGATAGTTTCTGTTACTTCAAGCTGAGGACAATCTAACCAATACAATTTCTACACATAGAGGAGGCAATCAGATGTTTTAATTTGAATCAAAATGTATCTTTATGAGCTTATCTATAAAAATCTTCATGACACTTCCAAAAGTTAAAAAATATATTATTATATTTATATTATAGAGATTATATTATATTATATATTATATAATATAGATTATATATTATATTATATTATAGAGATGAATTAACAGTTTCTGGCAAACCTTGACTTTCATTTGATGTTACAGTCATCTACTTTGAAGTGACAAAGTAGTCTAATTTTATTATAAACAAGTTGAATTATGCCCTAGAGAACAAAATCAGGAATTCTGAGTAAAAGATTATGATTTTAACAGTTAAGTGATGAGTTGAGAAGTAACTGCAGAAAAAAGAATAAGAAGTTTGTGCAATCTCATTGGATGCTTGCTTTGTTAGTAATATTCTTCAATGCCAAGATTCAACCTGAATGTTAAATAATCACATATGATGTTAAATTGCTTTGGTGAAGCTCCTTTCTTCTAATGTATTCATAATTTCTTTGAGGGATCATTAGATACTATCTCATTCATCTTTACTCCATCCTTATGATTATTCTTATTATACAGATTGGTAACCTGATCTTTGTGTGGTCAACGGTAGTACATGGTCTAAAACTAATCTTTGGCAAGGAATAAAAATAAGCAAGCAAGGTTGTCTATTACAGAGTGAAAGCAATGATTCTAGCTGCCTAGAGTGGAACTAGAATCAACAACGTAAAAGTACCAGGAGTCAGTTTCAATTCACAATAGAAAAGTTTTCCTAACTAAAGCTCCAACAACGGAGTTGGCTGCTCCAAGGTTCTTGAATTTAACTTCTCATCATTACAAATTTCAGAGCTATATCTGTCAGGAATGCAACAGAAAGGAGGTGCCTGGATGGCTCAGTCATTAAGCATCTGCCTTTGGCTCAGGTCATGATCCCAGGGTTCTGGGATCCAGCCCTGCATCCATCAGGCTCCCTGCTTGGCGGGAAGCCTGCTTCTCCCTCTCCCACTCCCCGTGTTTGCATTTCTTCTCTCACTGTGTCTCTCTCTGTCAAATAAATAATAAAATGTTTTTTAAAAAAGAAAGTGAATGATTATATATGATTCTATTCTCAAATACTGTAACTTAGAGGCATGACACCCTAGTGAATACTAGATGTACAAAAAATGGGTAAAATTATTAAATAGCTAGACATTTCAGAAAACAAATTCCTGTCTCCTTAATAATCATGACTGCAGCTCCAAGAGGGTAATCTGGGCACCAGTTATTCTACATATTATTTATCCATTAAGCTAGTAATCCCATGAAAGGACCAGAGATGACCCTCCTTCTTTCCTGAAAAAATGAGGAGATAGAAAGTTTTAGCACACCCCTTCTAAGTACTGCTGACTAATGAGAAAAGTAAGTGTAAGGCAGTTATTTTTGAGAGTCTGAAATCAATACTGACTTATTTTACCATTGGAAACCTATTACACTCATCTCTCTGGACTGCTCACTTACTTTCTCTCCCTCTCTGGCTTGTCTGTCAATCTTCTCAATGTATAGTATGTACCCACTTATTGTGCTTGGTGGCTGCATCACTGTTTGGCTGGACAGAAGCTAAAATCAACCCTGGGTGCCTGACTCCCAAAACAGTATCTACACATTAGGCCAATAGTTCCTTGTCTATTTCATTCTGTGGACCTGTTTTGGTGAGGAAGGTTTTTTGGGTTCATATTTACTCACTCATCAATCTGGGAATAACTCTTTTCATTAATGTTCTTTACCTACCCTATCCCATTTTTTTACTCTATTTGTTTACATTCTACGTCCAATCATGTACTCTTCTAATCAAAAGCTATTATAAGGCAGTGAGGGAAATCTTAACATTATGGCATGCCAAAGAACTCATTACATTATCCATTAAAGCACTTATCACACTGTGTTTGTTAGTATTCTTTGTTTTTCTCCATTAAACTGTGAACTTCATGGAAAGAACTGTGGCTTTATCTTCATATCCTCACTGCCT
>ML098087.1:0-64909 GCA_003697995.1 Taxidea taxus jeffersonii | reverse complement strand
TTAGTGTTCATCTAACTCAACAATTAATTTTCACATCAGGAACTAATCCTCAATTCATCTATGGAATTAGTGGCAAATCTGGGACTGATTCCCAGGTCTCATAACTCCCAGTATTTACATTTTATCAGTTGTTTGTGGCACCTTGAAAACAAAGTAAATGGTATACCATGAGGAATTGGACTCGCTTTCTGAAATATGACCTAAGGCTCTCCCCCAAAGTTTCCCCCACATTCAGCTAGCTGCCTTTGTTGTCTGACATTCTGCCATAAGAGAGTATCTTTCTTTTTAGGTTAAGATTAAAAATCATAAAGGATATTAGCTGTCATCCCCAAATAAGACTCTACCCTAAACCTAAATACTATAAAAAATTTTATGTATGTGTGCTCATATCCATGTTTATGTAGAAATATGTATGTTTGTGAAGACCCTAGTTTAAATGTTGGATTTAGAACACTAATGGAACAAAAACAGGACATTCTTGCCAGGGGTTATCCATTAATAACTCACATCAACAATCTTAACTTCATTCCTGTTAAGTTTAGGGGTCAGATCTGAACATTAAAAGTAGTTTTTTAAATCCCCTAGGGACCTAACCAGGGAAGACTAGTACCGCGGTTAAGTGTTGGTGCTGTTAGTAGCAGACCTTCCACTCCAACTGTAGGTAAGTGAGAGAATAAAATGCCTTTTCTGTCTGGTGAAAAAGTGCCTCAGCACTTGATTTTGAACTATAATCCAAGTCAAAAGCTGAGTCAGAAATTCCCAAATGTGTGTTGCCATTGATACATTTACTCATCCTCTAGTAAAACTATAAATATTTTACCAGATTTCAGAATGAGAAAGCCACGAGGAATATCTTATCCCAAATGAGTACAGAATTAGACATTACCCAGCACTGTTGTTGGTATAAACTAAGTATCAAAAACCGTTTAAGCTGTGTTTTTTCTGCCTTCTATACAAATCAAGTTTCCAAACACTCATGGCAACAGCCTGCTTATTATGAGGAATTAATTTGAGTAAGCTGGCAGGAGAATGCAAACAAAAGAAAGAAGTTTAAAATATACAAAAAAGCTTAAGTATTTCAAAGAAAAAATCATTTTTAACACTAATTTTTTCAAAAGATTGTCAACTATATTGCCTCTTCAAGCTGTCTCCTGTGCCCTTTGTGACAGGTCTCCATCATTCTTTTTATTTCTTGTTTCCTGGCACAAGATGCTCTAAGCTCCCCCTTAATTTTCCTTACCCCAGCCCTACCAGCTACTTCTCCTAAGAGCCCTGGTTCCTTTTAATGGAGAATGGTATTTAGAAACCATTATGGCTTTTTTAAAATGTTATTGTTTAGGGAATAAGCAAAACAAAATGGATTTAGATTTCATGACTTTTTTGGTCCTATATTCCTGACAGATTTCTTTCATAATCGAAGTATTTTTAGAAAGAATCCTTCTCTTTTGACTTTTGTTTTGGGTGGATTTTTTTGGCTCTTTTGGCTAACAGCTTGAGTCCTACAAATGTCATATAGTTGTAATGTTAAGCAGCATTTGATTTTTTGCAGTGTGTAGAAAATATCTTCATATTCTCATGTCAACGTTCTAAAACCAACCTGGTATAGTATTAGTTGTACACTTCTAATTTACCTGCATGTTATCTTTGTGGACAGAAATTTGCATATATCATTTGTGTGACTTTCTGGTCATATACTGTTTATCTGCGGATTCATATTACTTCAGCAAATACGTTTTTTAAAAAAAACTCTAGGCTGTGGTAAACCATTACACATGTCGACAAGTAAACCAATTTTAGTTGTCAGTTGTGATTTTTATCCCAGTTAGACATTTACTATACATGTTTTAGAGATTTTTTATAAATCTATAATAAGGGAGCTGCTGAAATCTAGCATTAAAGATACAAGTTTTAAACTTTAAAAATGAATTTTATAAAGCATTCGAGATCTGAGCATCTACTGTGTTCAATTTTAAAGCTGAAACTCCATACTTACTTAAATGTTAGCAAATCCTTGCGGTAATGGCCAAGAAAACATCTACCTATTGTGAATTCCCTTGACAAAATAAAATACAGAATATTGTTTCACTAACCTTGACCTAATTCTTTGAACTGACCCTTAATACATCAGAAAACTTGCCTAGGAATGAAGATATGTTAGAGAAAGGCCTCACCTCCTGAATTGGGGAAAGCACTAAAGCCAGATTCCTGGGTACCTGTGAGCTTTCTTCCCCTATTTAGGCTCTTTGTCCCTAGGGAGGATAGTTGTACTTTTTTTCAGCAACTCTTCCCTGGGCAGACTGCTGGTTCCGGGGGAAAGGGATGTATGGAAAGCCTGTATCCCCAAAGGAAAAACTAGCAACAGACATGTTTCCATAAATGCATTTTTCAAGAGAGCTATGATGTCTGTGTATGTCTTTTGAGTCTTGCAGAATTCATTCATTAAGCAAAAATTTGTTGTGTGCCTATTAGGAGTAAGACAAAAAAACCATATGCTCATATGGATAAAAAAGTGTCATCCAAGGCTTGTAATTTAGTGAACAGGGTAAGATATTGATAAAGGCTTCTATAACAAGGGAATTTCAGAGGCAGGCAATGACTTCTGAGCAAATCAAGGAAATTATATAAAATAGGGTGGTATCTGAGTTGTACCTGGAATAATGGGTGGAATTAAGATGGGGGAGTGGATTAAATTATCTCCAACATCCCTTTCTGCTTAAAAAAATACTTGGTACCCACATGGGTACCCTAAGTGGGTATATTTGATGGGCTTTTGTTAGATATATGTTGATTTAGCTTCACAAGCCTAGTAGACATCTTCTAATTCTCATAAAAGACAGAGATTAAAAGTGCCATGTAACATAATGAATACCAAACTTGGGTCTTTATTCTGCTAGCTTAGATACTTAATTTCACAACTTCATACAGCTAAAATTCAGTGTCAGATGCTGTTTGAAGAGCTTTACAGAAATTATTTTAATTTTCACAACAATCCAAGTAACAGGTACTGTTACCCCATTTGACAGGTGAGAAAACTTAAGTATACTAAAAGAATAACTTGCCCAAAGACATCCAGCTAGTAGGTGATAAAGCCCAGATTCAAACTCAAGTAGGTAGGCTCCAGAGCCTACATTCTTTGCCACTATGCTATCCTGAACTTTTAGCATCTAATTTATTGAGCTTGTACTTTGCTTATTTTGGATGATTTTTTTCCTCACCTTTCATCATTTCCCTGTACTTTGAAGGTAGTTTCTAATAAGCTAAGGAGTGCAGAATATAAACCCATATAATGGAACTCATGTAACTAACATGGTCTGTTAATTACAACCACAGCAACCCCACAAACAGCGTCTGTCCCAAATAAAGCTGCACCTCCAGTGTCAGTGACAAGCCAAAGATATACGGTGCAGATTCCACCCTCTCAGTCCACACCTGTCAAATCAGGTAACATGATGGGCATGGCATGGGGGGATTTGAAAGTGGTTCTTTTGTAAGTTTTTCTTTTAATTTTAAAATTTTGAGAGTAACTTGTGATTATAGAACAGTTTGTATTCCTACAGCAAGAGTTTTAATTGCATCCCAGAAGGTAGCAATCATGTTCCACATCAGGGTTCTTCAAAAGGGTCAGTGAGCCCACTACTAAAGTTCTATGAAATTTTACATATATGTAATGTTTTGGGAGGGGAAGAGTATTCAGTATGACCATCAGATTCTCAAAGAACACTGAATTAAAATAAGCTGGGGTCCACAAATCTAAGGCATCTTCGGGGAAAAGCACTTAAGGTTAAAGCTCAAGAAAATAATATAGTACACCAGATAAAAATTATACCTTTACTAACTTCATGAAAGGAGTAAAGTTGGAATAATATGTAAGTAGAACTTTTATAGCATAGTTTATTACTGCATGTATTTCATTTTACATCTTCTAACACCTAACTGTACATAATAAACTACTTACATAAAATATTGGCATGTAAGGGAAATGTGATTCCTGACCCTGAACATGTGCCTTTAGTATGTTCCATGTGAGTCCCATGCACTGCTTCCCATGGCTAAGTACTAACTGAAACTTTAGGTAGTTAAAAAAAAAACTTTAATGTGTCTAGATACTAGTTTAAGTACTTTAAAAGTACTAAAAAAACTTTATTCAACCCTTAATGCAGCATAAATACCCGTTTCTATGATGTGGTTGCAATTCATGCTATTAAAATTGTTTATTAGAATTATAGTTAGCCTTGTTGAATACTATTTACCATGTTTCTGATTTTGGGTGATTCACTTTGAGAGTGTTTTCTCTTGTTTACAGTTCCTGCAACAACTGCAGTTCAGAATGTTCTGATTAATCCTTCAATAATTGGGCCCAAAAATATTCTTATTACCAACATGGTTTCATCACAGAACATGCCCAATGAATCAAACCCATTGAAGAGAAAACATGAAGATGATGGTGATAATGATACTATGTAGGAGTACAATCAAGATGTATTTCAGAAGTGTAGTTGGTTTGGAGCCTACTGTACTGAACTAGAATATTCTATCTTCTCAAGTTTTATCTTAGAAAACTTTAGTGTAGCTGTATTTTTCCTATTAGCTTAAACTGTTAATTTTTTAAAATTGTTAGGTATCTTAGATAACCATACCAATGTTTTCTCATTAGGATACAAGTAAAACAAATGTTTATGATTGTTTTCAGTTTCTATAGCCTTATCAGTGGACTAGTCTTTTAACAGCATAATTTCTAATACACATTTAAATACTACTTTCTCTTATAGGGTAAAATAGTCACAATTTTTGTTTTCACCAACTTTTTTGACCAAACCTCTAAATTTAGGAAGTATTTTTTTGGAAAGGATGGGCTTTAAAGGGGTTCTATATTCATTTGGAGTATGTGTTTCTTGGTGTTCCCTAACCTCCCATGTCCTCAACCCCATTTCTAGATCCCATTTATTTTCTGTACCACCTCTTCCCCAGAGGCTTAAGTTTCTCCCAATACTCTCAGAAGGCTAAAACCCGAGTTTAAAAAGCGTAATTTCAGATAATACAGTATACAGTTCAGTGTCATTTTCCTATTTTTAAAACCTGCTTTACATGCCTTTGCTGTTTTTCTCTTTATACCAGTTGAGTTTTATCCATTGCCTTTTATGCTGAGCTTTACTCTGCCTTTAACACATAGTTTGGGGTCAGTTGCCGTTTATCTAATATTCCAAGTCTGTAATTTTACCTATTTCACATTTCTAAAGTTAACATTTCTAAATTTAGCAATGATGATGCTATAGCTTAAAATCTGCCTTGATAAGTAGAATTACACTGGACCTAGGCAAAAACCACTGAAGAGCAAGTTTTTTTTTTTCTTCCTTTCTATCACATACATATATGCTACGATCACTACTGCTTGAATCCTTCTACTGGTATAATTCATTTTTCTAGCTTGTTGCTGAGAATATCATATATGAGATGGGAGATCTGAAAGTCCTACAATGGTTTTCCTTACTCTAGAAGGCCAACAACAAAAACAAGTCAATATAATGTGACCTGCACTTAGGTGTACTATGCATAGGTTTCCGAGTAATGTTGCTATTTAAATACCTTTCCCTATTTTCCATGTATACACATATAAACATCTTAGTGGGAAAGACTACAAAGCTTTCAAAAATATAAACCAGGCTTCTTGTTTTTAAGTTAAGTTTGACATTCAACATAGGAATTACTTTTGCAAAATTTTCCCAAAAAATTTTTCATATCGTGTTGTAATTTAGAACTTATACCCAAGGATCCTCAAAACTTAAAACACAAGAACGTTTCATGTTAGAATGGTGCTTGACACATTGAAAGAGTCCAGTGACAGAAAACACATGCATCATCACAATTTGAGTTTTTTGGGTAGTAGGAAAAAGGTATTATCAAACTTACAAAAACAGATCTGATCATCATAGGAGAAAAATGTTCATTATATAGCAAAGGGTATCATTACTTGAATGTTCTCAGGGAAGCAGCATGTCAAAAGCCTAGGTTCTACTCCTGGCTCCATCATTTACCAACTATGTGACCTTACTTCACCTCTGAGCCTCGTTCTCAGTAATAGGAAACACCGACCTTGCCTACCTCACAGGGATGTTGTGAGGGTTTAATTGGTATATGTGAAAATTCCTTCAGAACTGTAAAATGGTTTATAACTCTAAGAAATTGTTAATGTATTTGTTCCAAGATTATTAATAAAAAGTTGAACTTACCATTATCTTTCATTTTTAAGGGATTCAAGGAAGATGAGTAAGACCCAGTAATTCTGAGGTCCAAAAAGCAATTAAGATTTAATAGGTGACTTAAATCATAAATCAGGGAACTGCCTGCCTTTATTTGGAAGCAGCATGTGACTCATAGTAAAGCAAAGTAAAATGAGTATGGGTTAAGTCTGTTAAAAGCATAACATGCTGTCTTTGGTAGGAATCTGTACATGTAACTGAGGCACTTGCTAGGTCAGCCAGTCTTCAAATCAAGACTGCTTTATCTTGCAGAACTCCCTTCCCTAATTATGTCTACCTAAAATAGCTTCTAGAATGACTCAAGGCCACTCTTGTCCTCCAGCTTCCAGGTGGATTTTTTTTAAAGATTTCATTTATTTATTAGTCAGAGAGAGAGAGAGCACGAGCACAGGCAGGCAGAGAGGCAGAGGGAGAAGCAGGCTCCCTGCCGAGCAAGGAGCCCGATGTGGGACTAGGTCCCAGGACGCTGGGATCATGACCTGAGCCGGAAGGCAGCCGCTTAACCAAAGAGGTCCTGATGGTAAATGTGGGGAGGACATTGTGGTCCCAAGTTCTTACTTTTACAAGTAGGAAACAAGTGTCTTATATCTGATTATGAATACAGGAATACAGCCAGTATGTTGGGAAAAGAGAAAACATAATGGACACTGATCCTAAGGAGTCCAGAGCGAAGGGAAGTACTTGAGAGTTAGGAAAGACAACACTAATGAGAACAGCAGGTACAAAGCAGTGTATAATATACTGCCATATATATTTTAATTCATATTTATATACATACATGGAAATGTTTTTTATATGCATTATGGAGCCCCAGACTAAAGGAAACCAGTCTTACAGTGGCTGTTTCTAAAGAGGGAAACTGGTAGCTAGGGGACTGAGGTAAGAGAAAGGTGTCTTCTCATTTTATACCCCTTTCTGACATTTGTATCATGTGCTAGAGGGAAATTTTGGATATAAAAAGGGAAACAGGGAACACTGAGCTTAAGAGACTGAATTAGTTATGACACAAAGACTAATTTCTCGGTACAGTCATACACCATCTATTATCTGGAGGTTAAAACTGAATTTGCTACACTTACGCCTAAGTCTCTGCAGTATTTTACCAATAATTCTTAATTCTGTATTAAATCCGGAAGCACATCCTTGTACTATTCTAGTTCATGTACTCACAAGTTGTTATAGGTTATCTTTGTCAACTAGGTTGTAAAGCTTGTAAATTCCTTCAGGACATAAATGCTTTCTTAGATTTCCCCCATTATGTCCTAAGCATATCACAGGTACTCAAATATTTGGCTTTTTGTTTCCCCATTCGTTTTCTCAATTAATAACCCAAATAAATGGGGAATGATCCTAGAAGCAGAGTCTAGGAGAAAGTACTTAAAAGGTACAACCAGAGATAGATGGATGGATGACTTGGCAGGTTTATGGTGTTTATACAATTCTTTTAATCCCTCTGTACATATGAAATAATAAAATATTGGGGGAAAGCTAATTGGTAGGGGAAGAAAGTTGATCATCAGTATGCTAGAGTTCTAGCCAGGCTGCGACATTAATTTGCCGGATCTATGGGTAGTGCCTCTGGGCCTCCTCTAAAAAGAACAGACTAGAATTCCTGCTTCTCATACCAGGGTACAGTGTACCATTAGGGGTATGCAGAAACATGGTACATTTTAAAATTATCTATAATTATGGGGAGAGTATTAATTAAAATCCCAATGAATTTTTTTAAAAAATTCAAGCCTTCAGAATGGTTTTGTTTAAAGCAACCACCAGAATTTTCTTCTGCTCTTCTTTCCGGAGTTAATCAAATAATCCTAGGCTAGAAGCATCATTTTTGTGGGAGTGAGGCACAATGAAAAAGCAGCCTGGAATCAGACACACCTGGACTACTTGAATCCCTGCTGTGGCCTTAGTAGCTCTGTGATCCTCCAAGAATTTATTTCTCTTCATAAAGGTGAAATACACATCTAGTATGTAAAATGTCCAGCAGAGAAATTCTGATTAAACATAGCCTTCTGAAATCCCATGTTTACCTTTGCTCACTCCCAAAACTCCATTAAAATGGCAGGGAAGAGAAAAGAAGGGAAAGTTACAAGGACAATAATGAATGAGAAAGACAGCAGAATCGCTTCACAGGAGGTAAAAGGAATCCCCTACAGGGTTACCCCAAAGCAGTTTCTTCCAAAAGAGGAAATCCCAGAACAGCTCTACAGCAAACCTAGAAGGCAGTCAGGGCAAACTGGAGTGAAGCATAAGGACTCCAGGAGGGGATTATCTCTAATAAAAACGAACAGATTTATCTCAGAAGTTTGGACACACTGGAACAAATTGGTGTAAGTACATAGGGAAAAAAAAGAAAACTCTCAAAACTTACTAACTCCAAAGAAAATTTAAAAAGGTACATAATGGAATCATAGCATACAACATGGCTCAGTTGTGAATAGTATTTATAATCACAATACAGACTACTCATCTTATCTTTAACAAAACTATATGGGGCAAAATGAAGAAGAGAAGTGTATGTGCAACAGAGGCCAGAAGAGAGCTCCATCTTTCCATGTAGGAAACTGATATATAGCTTTTTATAAAAATCAAGAAATTGAAAGTCTAAGTATGTGGCTTAGAAACATGGAGGTAAATGCCCAAAAAACCTAAGAGGTAAAAATCTCTGGGGAATGGGAAAATGTGAGGAAGAGTTGTTGTTGTAAACCGTAATTGTTTTACTTTCAACTATGGTCATTGCAACAGATAAAAATAAAAAAATAAAGCACCTGCCACGTTATCTGTCATAAAGTATGCCCTCAATAAAAGAGTAGACATTTATCTAATCTCCCTACTCCCCGACCAGTGCTGCCCCATTTCTTGCATTCAGAATGTAGCTGATTCAATCCCTTCCGTAAGAGTGTCCTCACCCTAACAAAGTATGACAGGAAAATAAAATCCCAGTTTCAATGGATACTTTATTTCATAGTTCACCAACTTTGCCTCCCTACCTACCTATAATTGGAATTTCATCTTATTTCCATGCTGAGAAGCGAAACAATGACAAAGCTAGTCAGAATAAGCTACTTCAAAAAGAGAAGCTAACACAGCTCATTTTCTTTTAACAGGCAAAATATAAATATATGCACTCTAGAATGCACAATGGTTTAGTTGCTAGGAAATTCAAAGGGGATCTTGAAGAATGTAGGTAAATCCAGGGTGCAATAAAGAGGAGGTGAGATGCTGTGCAACTGCTTAAAGGTTCCTGGTGCTGCATCTCTTGGCCACTAGCTGAATCTTGACATGGGGGAAGATTTTAGCTAATGCCAAGTAGAGATGTGGCAAGGGCTAAGTTGACTTAGGGACTGGGCACAGGAACCAAAAGGCAGGAAAGTACTAAACACTGCTGAGAGCATCCACCCCAGGAAGGACTTTACCTGTTTTTGAGAGAGCACACATACACAGACAGCATTACTACAAGACCCACTAAGCCAGAAACGCCTATCTTCCCAATAACATGTCCCAATAACATGTCTGCTCTTCCTTAGGACACATGACCAAGAGTTGGGTAACTTTCACATTCTGGGTCCCAGGTCTACTAGAGTGTCACCCCTCTGGAGTAAGTCTTCCTCTCTGCCCCTCCCCACCCAAAATGGATGCCAGGAGTGTTATTTCAAGTTCCTCCATTTGTACTGCCCAGGTAACAATGAACACTAATGACAATACCACATACTATCTCCACTCTATTCTACCCACCTGTCACTGCATAATCCCCAGCCTTCCCCCCAAAAAGTCTAAAAGGGAAGAATCTCACCTTCCAGGAGCTCTAAACTGGCACCACCCCCAGTGCTCACATGGCTGACTTTATCCTCTGTGTTCCATTTGGCACAGCAAGTAGCAGTGTCTCCACCACCTGTTGAATGAAAGCCAAGTTAAAAGGAGAGAAAAGAAATAAATTAAAAGGACTGGCACCAAACTGTAAGGCAATATGCTCTTAAGTCCAAAAGGTAGATGATGACCCCAATCCCCTCTCATTACAAGGGTCCTCCGTGAAATGCACACTGGTTCAGCTCTCAAGACTCAACCAGCACCAAGAAACCTAGTAAAAGTTCATCATTTCCCTTCAGCTTTCTTCTGATCAGAATTCTACCAGACTACCCTGGCATTAACTTTGTAAAGGACCCTTTACCTATGATGGTGATGCAGCCCCTGGCAGTGGCTTTCACCACCTCATCCATGAGAGCTTTAGTTCCTTGGGCAAAAGCGTCCCATTCAAATACGCCCACAGGTCCATTCCACACGATCTGCTTAGCCCGAGCAACTGCCTCAGCATACTTCTTGCTGCTCTCAGGACCACAGTCCAAGCCCTAAGGGGCAGAGTTAAAAAAGAAGATGACCTACCAAGAAAGCTGAACTCAAGGCTGAACACCAGCTTCTTGTAGAACCAAAAGACACCCTTCAGTCTTAAGAAGTATAAACCTGCTCATGTCCTTTATGGAAAATCAAATGGAAGGGAAAACCAGGTTATTTGATAAAAACATTCTTTTTTTTTAAAGATTTTATTTATTTATTTGACAGAGAGAGATCACAAGTAGGCAGAGAGGCAGGCAGAGAGAGAGAGAGAGAAACAGGCTCCCTGCTGAGCAGAGAGGACTCGATCCCAGGACCCTGAGATCATGACCTGAGCCGAAGGCAGCGGCTTAACCCACTGAGCAACCCAGGCGCCCCGATAAAAACATTCTTAACCACACTATGACGGTGAAGAACTAAATCAGTAGTTTTCAACAGAGGTCATTTCTATCCCTCCCCAGGGTTCCTGTAGCAGTATCTTGGGATATTTTGGTTGTCACAACTTGGGAGGAGGATGGTTCTACTGACATCAAAAGGTGGAAGTCAGGGATGCCACTCAACACCCTGTGATGTGCAAGACAACACCCCACAACAAAAACTACCTGAGATGTCAACAATGCCAAGGTTGAGACAATGATCTAGATTCAGTGGTTCTCAAACTTTGGCATGCACTAGAATCACCAAGAGGGCTTGTTCTAGCAAAAAAATTCCTGGGCCCAACCCCCAGAGTTTCTGATACATTAAGTCTGGGATAGGGCCCAGAAACTTCCATCTTCTGATGCTATTGTTCTTAGAACCACACTTTGAGAAACACTGAATAATACCCACATGCTTAACAAAAGGAAAATAAGTAAGCAAACTAGTATGTCAACATGATACAGCTTTATTCAGCTATTACAATGATAGTATGTGGCGAACACTACAACAAAATATTTAGTCTTTGGGGGTATAGCTCAGTGGTAGAGCATTTGACTGCAAAATATTTAGTCTTTAATATACACATGTGTATTTTCCTGTTTATAATCAGTACACTTCTGCTACCCTTAATGTTTTTATGTAAGAGTTCTTATACAGGTTTTTAGGTAACAACATAATCCAGAACACCCCAAATCATGAAAGTATTTAGCACCAACCCCAGCACATAGTTAAGTCTTAACAACAAACATTAAATAAATGAAGAAACAAATCATAGTTTTGCCCCCTTATTACTGATGAAGACAGCAGCAATCATGCTTTTCCCCCCATGGGTTCTCTCTTGAGTAAGGCCTCGCTGCTACATTTAGAGCCCTCTCTGACAGGGATCTCCTGTCGAGATTCTTTTAAACTGCTGGCTGGTTGAATGAATGAATGGAAGAAAGGAAAGAAGGAAAGAGGAATGGAAGAAAGAAATCAAAATGCTTTTGTTCACTCCTACCACCACCCACCCTAGTGACTCACCATCCAGCCAGCAGGTATGCCAGAGGCCACAGTGGCTTGGCCAGTCTTGGCATTCTCATCAAACTTTTCAGCAGTGACAAAGTCAACAGGCAAGGTAATTTTTACACCATTCTTCTCAGCTTTGGACATCAGGTCTTTGACTATCTTGGCTCCCTCTTCATCAAACAGAGAAGTGCCAATCTATACACAGGAGCCAAAATAAAGATCAGCCTCTATACTAAGAACATGATTACCCCACAAAGCAGATAGGAGTAACAATGCAGTGTAGAGGAACAATTCCAAGACAAAAGGCAACTTTCCAAAATAAAAAAAAAAATGGGAGTTTCAAGGGCTCATGTCAGAAGCTGGTTTTCTTTTTAAATTTACATAACCTGCTACTTCTGATGGAGAACCACTTCATATCTACTTGGCACTGGTTTCCTACCTCCATGTTGTTGAGCACCTTCAGGAAGGTGAAAGCCATTCCACCACCAATAATCATCTCATTGACTTTGTCCAGCATATTACTGATCAGCTGGATCTTGTCTGCAACTTTAGCTCTAGAAGAAAAAGCAAGAATCATCACCAAAAGAATAAATCGTAGGCTAAGGGAAGTGATATTACATAGTGTCTGAGTTTTTACATCAAGGCACAGAGAAATGTCCCACAAGTGACAAAAGTACTGGCTAACTACTCTGGAAAATAGTATGGAAGTCCTGTGGAAGTTAAAAATATAACTACTCTATGATCCAGCAATTGTACTACTAGGTATTTACCCAAAATACACAAAAATACTGATTCAAAGGGATACACATGCCCCGATGTTTAACAGCATTGTCAACAACAGCCAAGTTATGAAAAGGCCCAAATGTGTATCGACTGATGAATAGATAAAAACCTGTGATACACACACACACAGTGGAATATTACTCAGCCATAAAAAGAAAGAAACCTTGCCACTGCTCAATAATATGGATGTAGCTAGAAAGTATTATGCTAAGTGAAGTCAAGTCAGTCAGAGAAAGACAAGTATCGTATAATTTCACCTGTATGTGGAATTCAAAAAACAAAACAGATGAACTTAAGGGGGGAAAAAAGAGAGGCAAACCATAAAACAGACTCAGACTGAGGGTTGGTGGGGATGGGGATGGGTTAAATGGGTAATGGGTAAGGAGGGGGGCACTTGTTATCATGAGAACTGGCTGTGCACGTAAGTGATGAATCACTAAATCCTACACCTAAAACCATTATTACACTGTATGTTAACTAACTGGATTTTAAATAAATACTTCGAAGGAAATAAAAAGTACTGGCTAACATTGCCCTATGTTTCTTCAACCCAAAAGTCCAATCTGTTTCTAAGGAAACCCCTTAAAAGTGTGGTTCTAGACCAAAAAGAACTGAGAAGACCTACTGTCTATAGAGACCCAAATACATCTCTACTTTGCCCCTCCTCCCCACAAAAAACAGAGTCAAGACAGCTAGTTATACCTGAGTAAAACTGTTAATTATGTGATCTCTGAACCCACTCAAAACTGTCCCAGGCCAGGGAACCTGGGTGGCATAATCAGTTAAGTATCCAACACTTGGTTTTGGCTCCATTCATGATCTCAGGGTCATGAGATCGAGCCCAGTGTCAGGCTCTGTCTCAGTGCAGAGTCGCTTCAAATTCTCTCTCCCTCTGCCCCTCCTGCTTGTGCATGCACTCACATGCTCTCTCTAAAATCAATCAATCTTAAAAAAATGTGGGATGGGGCGTCTGGGTGGCTCAGTGGGTTAAAGCCTCTGCCTTTGGCTCAGGTCATGATCCCAGGATCCTGGGATCGAGCCCCGCATCAGGCTCTCTGCTCAGCAGGGAGCCTGCTTCCCCCTCTCTCTGCCTGCCTCTCTGCCTACTTGTGATCGACCTCTGTCAAATAAATAAATAATTTTTTTAAAAAAATATTTTTAAAAAATGTGAGATGGATACTCTACAGCTCACATGCCCTGCTTCTTCAACAAATCAATGGAAAGAAAATAGTAAGAAAAAGGGAACTATTACAGAACAGAAAATGCCTAACAAACAAACACAACACATGAACTTCATATGGATCCTTATTCCATGAAGCCAATCATAAAAAGACATTTCTGAGATGACTAAGAACTTCTGAATACAGACTAGATATTAGATGACGAACAAGGCTGTTAAACTGTGTTAGGTATAACATGGTGGTTATTTAAAAAAAAGTTCTTTATCAGTTATGAGATACATACAGTACTACTAAGTGAAATTATGTCTAAGACTTGCTTAAAAGCACTCCTAATAAAAATCTGATTGTTGAAGCAGGGTACTAGGTGTCTGGGGGCTTATTATACTGTTCTCTCAACTTCTGTACATGCTTCAGTGTTTCCACAATAATGTTTTAATAAAATGTAAATTTGCCCAAAACTGTTACTAGTCTAAGACTACACTGGAAGGAAGCTGGCAAAAACAAGAACACAACACCAAAAAAAAAAAAAAAAAAAACCCACATCAATTTCCCCCAAGCAGTTATTTCCAGCTAAGCCTTAAATGTGATGGTAACCACTAGGTGGTACTCACATATTCCAGATCTACAGAAGGATGGAAAATAAAAGCAGCTCGAATCCTTATCTCCAGAGATGATGACGAGAGTCTGACCTTTGTAACACAGTACATAAGAGGGGCAATGCTTCTAAAATGCAGAAAACAACCTATACCCACCTGAATTACTTTTTAGGACCCTGATACTGGGCTCATGAATCCTGAAGAACTACTATGCTACCTGAAATTGACACCCAACTCCAGAGTAAGCTTTCATAGGAAAATGCTGAGTGTATTCAATCCCATGGGGAAAAAACAAACATGCTTATAGAAGGGTCAGTAGCATTCAACCATAAAGAGGGTGCTACCTAGATAGCCATGCCAAGTGATAGCAAGTCCTCTTATTCAAGCAGCACTAGGTCCCCAACCCCACTCTAAAATTTCTCTTCCTAGACTCTGAACCTGCAATTCTGAAATTTCTACTTCTAACTAAGCCACTGGAGTATCATTATCCCCATGGTACCTTTCCCCACAGGAAAAACTATAAAAAGGTACATAATTCTGGAGAAATGAGTTCTAAATGATGAATTAAATACATACATATGAGATGTTCATAGTTATTCTTGCCAGACTGTTTGTACATGAAAGGCTCAAGTACTTCAGAAATTGTTAGGTGAGTACCTATGGTGAATCTTTCCCATTCTTCCCTCCAAAACCACTTGCTATCCTTCTTGGCCCTGCTTTGGCCCTGCTTTGTCCCAGGAGGCTGAAGTGCATGAAAGTACATCACTTGCCCTCAGGCTTCCAGTTGGGTTGCAGGCAATTGGGAGGGGGTGAGGGAGGAGGAACATCAATAGAAGACTGAAGGGAGATCAGAGTATTTCTTTCCCTGGCTCCCTCCTTGCCAGATGCCTCCCTGCCTATCCCTATGTTCCCTGAACAAGGCTACAGTTTCTCTCAGAGGGCCCTGGATTCTGGTAACCATTCCTTCCTTTTGTCCCTTCAGGCCTAGGGAAGGTGATAGCTGTTGCTGGTCCCAGACTACTATGCTGTACTTTCTGGGTGTCCCTGAACCCTACCCACACATTTGTACATAGTCTCTTTATTAAACTCTCCTTATTTACCCAGTCTGATTATGCTTTCTGACCATAATAAGCCACGCAAGTCATGGCCTACTACCAGGCAAACATGCTATTTAAAGCAGGATCTTGAAGAGTTCTTCATACCCGCCCAGGATGGCCAGGAAGGGTCGCTCTGGGCATTCCAAGGCCTTGGCAAAGTAGTTCAGCTCCTTCTTCATTAAGAAACCTCCAGCCTTCTGTGGCAGACTGACTCCCACCATGGAGCTAGAAAAGACCAGAGACACTGAAATTTTGGTCAATCCTTAACAATTCTCCCAATTCTAGAATCCATCTCCTTATTGCTAAAATACTTTCACTTCTGAGATTCCAGGAGACCAAGGTTTTCATCCCTAAATTCCAACAAAAACATGGGAGGTACAAAAGGAGGTTTTTGACAGGGCACGGCCAAGAGGAACAAGTAAAAAGCAACAAACTTAAGTAGGATTGAAGAAACCCAACTGACAGTCTTCAACTCAAGGGTTTAACCATAGTAAACAATCAGCCAGTTAGCTGATGACCAAGGAAGACTCCTCACTTTGCTTCCTAAAAACAGCATAAGATTCTGACCCTACAATGTTAACAAAGGGAGGGCTCTACCTGAAATTTCCTAAGAGCAACCTCTTCCTGAAGCTCAACAAAAAGCTCCACAATTCTCCACATTTTTCCCTTTTATTTCCTCAATAAGGACCAAGAATATTCAACAGGAACCGCAGTCTTAACTGGCAGCTCCAAATAGAGATAGAAGCTCAAAGTATGATTTTCTGAGAACTTGGGCTGCTTGAGTAAACAGGGGAATACTGCTCCTAGCTCAACGTCAAAAAACACTCTTAGTACCTGTGAGCTCGGTGAGCAGTGCCAAAAGCATCATTGACATAGACATCTCCTAGCTTGGAAAGGGAAGCTCGGAAGGCTTCTACTTTGGCTGGCTCAGCTTTAACCTGCAGGAAAAAAAAAGAAAGAAAAACCAACACAGAAAATGTTGATGGCTCCGAGGAAGACAACTGTAAAGGCATTTCATACCAAGAGTCCTCTTGAGTATCTCTAAAGTCCCAGAGCCAGTGGGACAGCAATTTTTACAACTAGCAACAGGATGTATTTCTTCTTCCAAATATTCTAGGTCTTTTGGTCCCTTCTACGTTCTTCCTTCATCCTGCCTCAAACTGCGAAGATTCCTGAACCATGGCTTAACCTCTAATCACACAAAGCTAATCACATCCCACTGACCTCTCCCCAAGTCCTAAGGTTATCTTTTCCTTTCCTTAGCTTGCCTCACAGCCTCATTTCAATGTATTCTCCTTGCAAAAGTTAGGATCGTACTTGACTCAAGCTTCTAGCTACCAAGGCCTTTTTCCAAAGGGAAGGCAGCCCTCACACATTCTTCATGAGGCTGGAACAGAGAGGAAAGGTGGAAACATGGTAACAGAAAAGGACCTCATAAACATTTTATATATATATTAAAAGAAGTCATTCTATATAACCTTCCCTAGAAGTTAGGCATCTAAGAAAACAAGAAATACACTTCTCCAAAAACAAAAACAAAAAGTAGTAGTAAAATATTATGGCTCTGAAATGTCAGCTCACTCTCCAGGACCTCCCCTCCCCACCCAAAAGGGGACATAAAGCAGGATGGCAAGATGAACAAAGAACCTCCAGAAAGAAACCAAGCAAAGATGCACAGGGGAACACATCACAGAAAAATATACAGGACAAAACTAATGTTCTTTTTAGTCACTGCCCACTCCCATCCTCCTAAATTTCAAGGTGAAGGAAGTTGCCACAAAGAACAGGGGTTTTCTTCTAATGACCTGAAGAATGCAGGGGAACTAATGCTAAAGCTAAAGACTGTAGAACCTACATAATCTTTCTAGAATGGAACAGCATCTGCCACTGGTTACTAAAAAGATAATCCATGTTATTATGAAAATACTGCCTAAATGGCAGAACACCTGGGTTCTAGGCCCAACTTCAACACTAATTCACTGTGTAACCTTCAGCAAATAGATCTCTGTCCCTGAAATCTTCCCATCTATTAAAAAGGCATGATAACCCCTTGAAGAATTGTCGAAGGAAAAATGGGGCAAACTGAAGTTCTTCATGAAACAGGCATTCAGAAATTAATAACCAGAACCCACTTCTCAGTTTTGTTCTGCCAATAATTAGAAGAAAGAAAAATGTTCCTAAAAGACCACTGTGGGCACACAGGAAAAAGGAAATATTTTATGTCCTTGGTTTTTTTTTTTCATCTCTTTTGAACTTATTACTGGCTCATGAAATTCCAAGCATCAAAAGCCACTGGACACTAAATGTAAAGTTAACTAAAAAAGTCACAGACTAGAACTTTAGTTCATCGCTTCCTGAATAGGTGGTTTTGTCTTAATTTGCTACCATTTCTAAGTCCTGGAGTCTGTGCAAGTGAGTTTTACTCTACACAGGCACCAAATTTGAGATCAGCACTTGACTCCTACCACTGTACCAAGATTATGCCAAAGGCAGAGTAAGGCAAGACCAGGGCCTAAGGTGCTAAGAAAAGAAACTACTTGTAAGCAGGTACTCCATTGACCTTAAGAAACACCAGAAGCACAACAGGAGACTGAGATACTAGCTTCAAAGAATCTTATTCCCCAAGACACAAAACACCTAAGGGTAGAAAGTTCTAAAGGATGACTTCAGATTCTCTTTTACCCATAGGCAAATCCTACATCATCCTCAAAGAGCCAGCTTTATCATTTAATATTTGAATTCTGGCTGTCAGGTCATAGTAATCTACTTTGTGGATTATCTATGGTTGCTCTTCTAATTTTTTTTAAAGATTTGATTTATTTATTTGACAGACAGAGATCACAAGTAGGCAGAGAGGCAGGCGGAGACAGAGGAGGAAGCAGGCTCCCTGCCGAGCAGAGAGAGCAGGACCCTGGGATCATGACCTGAGCTGAAGGCAGAGGCCTTAACCCACTGAGCCACCCAGGCGCCCCTGCTCTTTTTTGTTTTGGGTGGGTTTTTTCTATGGTCATTTTGGCATGACAACAGCATAGTTGAGCAGTTCCAACAGAAACCATATACAGTTGTGACTATTCTGCCTACAAAGCTGAAGTATTTACTGTCTGACCCTTTATAGAAGAAGTTTACTGATCTAATGGACTGAGGTATATATAAAGTCCAGCAACTGCCTCTAACTTCAGTAAAATGATTGCCTTTCAGAGACTTAAATTTCTTTATAAAATGATGACAATATGTGCACTTATTTTAAAGGGTATTCAAAAAAATGTTTTACACTTCATAAAAAAAAAGTCTCAAATCCAAGGCAATATCATCATGACCATCATTTGCCCAACTACAATTTTCCCAGAGTCCCTCTCCACTTGACTTAGTACAAAAGTACTTTTTCTGCTCACTTAATTCTTTTATGAGAAAATCCCAATTCTATCACACTAAATTTCAATTTATGGTTTTAAGAGTGCCAAGCTCAACCATTAAGTTAATCCCTCTTTTAAGTAAGAATATTACTGTCCTTCTGTAACACACCAGGGTCTGTTGCTTAGAAAAACTGTTCCAGCCTTGACAAAAAAAAAATCTAGAACTTGCTCTGCAGGAAGAACCCCTGGTATAGCATGGACACCCACCCCCACAAGTGCCTATGAATATCTGCTCTCAGCACTTGGGAATTATAGCCTGCCCTTCAACTACGATTATCACACATTGTCAGGAAAAAGAATCTTCATGTATCATAGGCCAAGTGGGGAACAAAGGAACAACTGCAAAAGCACATCCACTGAATACTCTTATATCCAAATGGTATTCACATTTTTCAAAGTTATTACAAAACATCTGAGCATGAGAAGGGCTTCTGGGATGCTAGCCAATATTCTATTCCTTGACCTAGGTGTTGGTTACACAGCAGATGTGTATGTACTCTGATAATTTATCAAGTCATGCATCTATACATAGATAGATATAAGTATAAATAAATTTATATAAACGTGTATAGCTTGAGTATGTATTCATATGTATCCATATATATTCATATTCATTTAAAGATTATCATATATTAAAATAACCTTTAATATATGAAAAGGTTATTTTAATTTATTCATATATGAATATTTACTCATTTATGAATAACCTTTTTATGAATAAACACAAACATTTTATATACATATATATATATATTTATGCTATACTTCAATAAAAAGGTATCTAAGGAAAAAATAAACATGAACTACCTCTATTCTTCAATCTCTCATGGACTCCGTCCCCCTCACCCCTAATAATGTCTGAAGTCACAGGCTATACCTTATTCCCAGAAGCATCTTTTCCCTTCCCTTCTTCCTCCACATGAAAGCGAAGGTTCTCCAGCAGGATGACAGACCCAACAGCTGGGTTAGCACAAGCTTTCTCCACTTCTTGGCCCACACAGTCCTTTAAGAACAAAACATCCCTGGGGAGAGCAGGAGATGGAGACAACTGAAAAGTCTGAAATAACCAGTACATGCTTCACAGCATCTCCTGTCAGAGTCCACCAGCTCCAGAGTCTGGCACTTACTTGCCCAGCAGAGATTTAAGTTCTACAGCAACTGGCTCCAAAGAGTACTTGTCAGGCATGGGGACACCATCTGGCCGGCCCAGATGGCTCATAAGAACAACTGACTTAGCTCCATTGTCCAAGCAGAATTTGATGCTTGGGATGGCAGCCTTGATTCTGCAAAGAAAAAGAGACAGCGCATAGATCAAGGTTACTCCTAGGAATTAGTGGGAATGGTTTTATTTATGGCCTCATGAACTATAAAGCCCCTTTTCTTCTTTAAATTCCCTCAGATTTACTGTTGGGAACTCTGTGATGGTCCTCAGGTTCAGGTTCAGAGGAAGAAGTCAATTATGATGCCACCCTCCACCAAAGATTATTCAATCTCATCACGTTTTGCCACTTACGCAGAAAAGAGCTACCAAAGCAGGACTGAAGCTGCTATCTTTAGAAGGACTTGCTTGCAAGGTTGGCCCTTGGCCAGTGTCTGGGAACCTGGCTTCCAAAGTCGTCCCTCAAATCTGACATGCGCTGTTTTAATGGACACTGCTCCAAGACTGTACGGAGTGATTTATATTGAACACCTGCTTTCCTCTAATAGTCTAGAATTTTGTTGGGTCCAATGCAGAGTGTACCCACTGACCAGCTCCCAGTAAAAATCTTGGAAGCCAAATCACTAATAGCTTCTCTGGGCAAAAACAATGCTTGCAACTACTGCAGTTTCCACTGCTGGAGGGCGAGCACTGGAAGTCCATGCATAGATATCTCCAGATTTTATGTCTTTTCCCCTTGCTGATCTTGTCATGTACCCTGTAATAATAAATTTTGGCAGTGAGAACTCTATGCTACATCCTGTCCTGTGAGTCCTTCCAGTGAATTGCTAAGTTATAAAGGTGTCTTGGGGACCCCTGAAACATCCCTCTTCTGTGTTTGAGGAAGGTATCTAAAATTCCCCAATCCTGACACTATTAAAGGAAACACAGGAAAAACTTAAAAATGTGTGCTAACTTTTTTGCACCCATTATAGATCCTAAGGCACACTTCCTAGTAGGAAAAAATACGTAATATAGAACATGGTTTAAATAATGTCATATTATCTACATTATAGTTTAACTAAAAAATTATTAAACTTCCTTTAAACATGTCAAACTTTTGTTATAACTTTGACACTAACTTTCCATTTTTTCCAGGTTTTTTTGAAGATTTTTTTTAAGATTTTATTTATTTGACAGAGAGGGAAAGCACAAGTAGGCAGAGCAGCAGGCAAAGGGAGAGGAAGAAGCAGGCTCTCCACTGAGCAGGGAGCCAGATGTAGATGTGAGGCTCGATCCCAGGACTCAGGGATCATGACCGGAGCTGAGGCAGCCACTTAACCAACTGAGCCACCCAGGTGCCCTTTTTTTTTTTTTTGACGATTTTATTTATTTATTTGTCAGAGAGAGCACAAGCAGGCAGAGTGTCAGGCAGAGGCAGAAAGAGAAGCAGGCCCCCTGCTCAGCCCCATGCAGGACTCGATCCCAGGATCCTGGGATCAAGACCTGAGCTGAAGGCAGCGGTTTAACCCACTGAGCCACCCAGGCATCCCCATTTTTGTCAGTCTTTAAGAAACCGAAATTGAGGGTGCCTGGGTGGCTCAGTGGGTTAAGCCTCTGCCTTCGACTCAGGTCATGATTCCAGGGTCCTGGGATTGAGTGCCACATCGGGCTCTCTGCTCGGCAGGGAGCCTGCTTCCCCCTCTCTCTCTGCCTGCCTCTCTGCCTACTTGTGATCTCTCTCTGTCAAATAAATGAATAAAATCTTTAAAAAAAAAGAAACTGAAATTGATAATAAAGAAATCATTCATTTATTCAACAAATACTTATTGAATGCTTCTTATGCCAGGTACCTTTCCAGATTCTGAGAATACAACAGTAAATGAAACAGTCTCTGCTCTCATGGAAGTATAATTCTAATGGAGAGAGATAATAAAAAATAAACGTATTTATGTATATATACACAAATATGGGTATGTGTGTATCTGTCATCAGGTGGTAATAAGAGCTATGGATGAAAGGTAGAGAGACAAGAATGACTGAGGAATAGTGGTGAAGGGGATTTTAGATGGGGTAGCCAGGGAAGTCTCTGATAAGGTGACATTTCAGCAGACAATGGAATTCTAAAAAACCAAGTTAGGTTTCTAAAATGTCTCATGCTATTTGACATATGTAAAAACTCACTAACACCAAATAAAGAAGAAACCTTCATTAGGTACAAAGTTTGCCCAAAGAAATGAAATTATTCTTCAGGGATATCCCTTATCAGCAAGTTCTATTATTTCTAATGCTTCCTTTTGTTAACTCCATGGATTTCTGAAAATGAAAAAAATGTACTCAAACCTGCTTCTCTGCTTTTAATTCATAAAACACCTTGACAGGCATATTTCCAATTTCTCCTGTGTGCTGCAGAAAATAATGAAAAAAGAGATGCCTTGTACAAAACACAGACCTTCCACTATGGTGCAGCAGGGATGTACTCGGTAAAATGCCAGTTTCTACCCTGGGACCAGTATCTGAAAATGTTCTGGGTCTAGACCTACACCGTGCAATAAGGCAGCCATTAGCTATGTGCGCCTCTTAAATACTATAAATAATGACTAGTCCAGATGGCAATGTGCTTTGTGAAGATACATGCTAGATCTTGAAGGCTTAATACCAAAAAAGTTTAATGTCCCTTTATTTTTTTACTGAAAAACTACTGAATGATTAGTTTGGACTTAACTGAATTAAATAAAATGTATTACTTAAAATTAAGTTCACCCACTTCTTTTTACCTTCTTAATGTGGCAACTAGAAAATTCTAAATTGGGGCAGCTGGGTGGCTCAGTGGGTTAAGCCTCTGCCTTCGGCTCAGGTCATGATCTCACTAGCCCCATCATGCTCTCTGCTCAGCAGGGAGCCTGCTTCCCTCCCTTTCTCTCTCTGCCTGCCTCTGACTTGTGATCTCTCTCTCTCTGTCAAATGAATAAATAAAATCTTTTAAAAAAAGAAAATTCTAAATTATATGTGGCTTACATTCTATTTCTATTAGACAACACTGTTCTAGATCATTGGAAAGCATACCTTTCCAGCTCAAACCCCTCATCTGGAATTTAAAATCAATCCTTCTTTAGTCAAAAGCAATCTAGTCAAAAGCAAGAGTATACTATCACTTTAAAATTTCTGCTTCTGATTCTGGAGTCAAGATGTTTAGAACAGCCTAAACTGACTGAAAATATTACTTCTGAAATCTTTTCCCTTATATCAAAATTCCCCAAAACTGATTTTATCTGAGCCATATTGAATGGAAAGGCTTGTAAAAATACATATAAGCTTAAAATTACTAATACTAAAAAATCCTCTTGCACAGTTCTTCATTTTGCAAGGGAAGCCAAATAACCTTCAGCTCTGATATTATTTAAAAATACGTAACCCCAAATTCTTCAAGTTTTCAAAAAATAGGGAGAGAAAATAAGTCACTTTCTTAAAATGACTTTTTTCAATTTCTACATCCTCATAAAAAAGAAGACCACATAGTGGGTTTGTAGAAAGCCAAGACTATATGGCTTAAGCTACCACACAGTTCTACACTAAGAAAGGAAAACCAGGGTGCCTGGATGTCTCAGTGGGTTAAAGCCTCTGCCTTCAGCTCAGGTCATGATCCAGGGTCCTGGGATGGAGCCCCGCATGGGGCTCTCTGCTTGGCAGGGAGCATGCTTCCCCTTCCTCTCTCTCGGCCTGCCTCTCTGCCTACTTGTGATCTGTCAAATAAATAAAAAATCTTTTAAAAAAAAGAAAGAAAGGAAAACCATTTCATCCTACATACCCACAGGCACACCCATCTTAAACCAAACTCAAGTTTTAGCAGAGACCTTACCTCTGGTTGTTTGTTATCTGGTTGTTCTTCATAGGAACGTTGAAGTCCACTCTAAAAAAGAAGCGAAGTTTCAGATTCCCTCAAAGATTATGAGAATCATTTTTAGTGAACCAGTTGAATATGATGGCCGTTCAAAAACCACCTTAATAATCATCAGTGGTATTATAAGTCACAGTGGTTAGCCATGGGGAGGTCGGTGGGAGGAAGGAGAGAGAAGGACTGGGATAGGACACCAGAAGGTGCTTCTGGGGTTGTCTTTTATTTCTTGACCTGGGTGATTACACAAATGTGTTCATTCTGTGATAATTCTTTGAGCTTATGATCTGTGTCCTTTTAGGTATGTATCTCATACTTTAAAAGAGAATTTTTTTAAATAAAAAAACAAACCTGACTTCACAGGAACTAGCCCTCAAAACCTAAGAAAACCAGTTCCACCTAAAAAGATTTTCATGTGGACCTAGTATGACAGTATCTAATAATAATGGAGGATGAATGGATAAGGGGTAATTAAGGAACATTATCTTGATTGTGATTCCTTTGATATTATTTCTGGGTCCTAGTGAAGCTAACTAACACCACTCAAAAGAAAAAAATGACTAGAAAATAAAATGTATCAACAGATTATCTATCATTCTTTTTGGAGAAAACCTGTGGCCTCATGACCAGAAAAAAAACCAGTGTCCAAGACCAAGTTCACACAGTACTCTTCAAGCAAAACACAGGCAATAAAAATAAGATAGCTTCTTTCATAAAACCCAAGAGGAGAGGGCAGAACATGTGATCCTGCCTACCTGACAAACAAGCAATTTAGCAGAGAACTGATCAGGATGGCACAAGCAAATAATTTACTGCAGTCTCTCCTTTCTCACCTGACTTTTACCATTTTTTAAGAACCAGTAATGTCCTTCCCCCTTCTGAACTCCTTGGAAGCCCAGCCTATTTCAATCTAACTGAAAACAACGTGTAATTGCTAGTTGTTAGGGCTAAGAGCTGCCTGCCAAGATCCTGTTTAAATGCTTTCTTTCTTTCTTTCTCATCTGCAGAATGGGGATGATAGTATCTACCTCAGGCGGTTACTGTGAGAATTAAATGAGTTAGTGTGATCTGTAAAGGGCTTAGAAGAGTACCTGGTACACAGTAAGTGCCACACAAATGGCAGCTATTATATGTGTTAATGCTTCTCCAAAATGTAATTTGTGTTTTAAAAGGCATCAATCTGCCTTTGAAAACACAATCAACCCTTACAAAAACAGCACAGTCACATGCTAAAGGGACTAAGGGAAGATATGACCTAGTGGAGAAGACTGCTGCCTTGCTCGAGGCAAAGCAGACAGTTACAACATCCTTAGACCTATGAAGACCACCACCAATTTCCTATATCCCTACTCCAACCTACCTCATTGAAAGGCGGGCTGAGGGGATAAGTCTATATTCAAACATTTTAATTAAGACTTCAAAAATAAAGCAGTATGCCTCTGAAGAAATACACTCTACTCAGTTTCAGGCTACCTGACTCTGATTCTAAGCATCTTCTCTAAATATCCCAAACAAGGCCCCTGCCAGCCTTCAAGTACATTCTGAAGAGGACAGAGTATCCCATTACTTGTGTCATTTTCCCTCTTGCAGCCTCCCAGAAAGGCCCATGGTCAAAAGGGCTAATGGCGACAGGCTGAGCACAAGCCACCTTTTTCAGTATTCCCTACTCCCAAGCCCTTACACGGAGGAAATTCTATGTGCAGAGAAAGTCAAGAATCTGTGTCTTCTATTCAAGCTGACATAACATACCTTACTGATGAGAACTGGACTTCTCTGTGCCTGTGCTTTACCTCCCCTCATCACCTCCTAGACTCTCAACAACAGCTCTGCTTTTAGAGCTGAGGACTATGCCACAGACACTGCCTTTGCCTACACATTCTACTTCTTATATTCTATATAAAATCTGTACCCCTTCCTTTTCCACTTCCCTCAAACACTGGTGAGCCTTAGCTTCAGGCATGAACTCAGATTTCACTACACAGCTATCAGAATGGCTGAAATAAAAAATAATGGCAACACCGAATGCTGGTAAAGATGCAGAAAAACTGATCACTCATGTAAAATAGTGTGCCTGCTTTGGAAACCAGTCTGGGAATTCAGCATATGATCCAGTGATTTCACTCCTAGGTGTTAATCCAAGAGAAATGACAGCGTTTGTCCATATCAAGACCTGTCCATGAATATTCAATGTGCACAACAGCTTTATTTGTTAATAGCCTCAAACTGGAAACAAACCAGATGTCCATCACTGGGTGAATGGCTAAACAAACAGTGCAACATTCATATTATGAAGTACTATTCAGCAATATAGAGAAGCAACAACTTGCATAAATCTAGAGGGCATTAAGCTGGGTGGGGGGAAAAAAAGCCAATCCCAAAAGGTTATATACTGTGATACTACTTATGTAACATTTTTGCAATGACAAAACTTTAGGGGCAGGAAACAGATCAGTAGTTACCAGAGGTTGGAATGAAGGGAGTTGGGGGAGGGGGGGAGGAATGACTCTGCAGAGACAAAAAGAGGAAGGTCTTGGTGATGCTCAAAAGAAAAGTTAAGTTTTGTAACTTGTGGTAGAAATTACACCTATCTATACATGTGGTAAAATAGCACAGAACTGTACACTGTATCCCAATGTCAACTTCCTACTTCTGATATTGTACTCTAATTTTGTAAGATGTATCCACTGGGGGAACAAAGACTTCTCTGTACTATCTCTGCAACATCCTTAATTTTGTTAAGATGTATCCTTTGGGTGAAACCAGGTGAACAAACTTCTCTGTACTAACTTTGCAACCTCCTGTGAATCTGTAATTATCTTAAAATAAAATGTTAAAAATGCTGATTTAGTTAGAATATCAAGTCTCTGTCACCTGAAATCTCAGGGGTCCAGGACCACTCCCATTAAAAGCTCTCAGTACCATGCCCACCCTTGGGTCACTGCCCCCAACTGAAGATTAGGATATTATAGGTGCCTTAAGGACTTCTCTGCTCAGTTTTTCCTCTACCTTTCTTTTTCCACTGCATCAAAAGCTGCTGCTTAATAAGTTAGAACAGGTCAGAGAAAAGCAGTGCAGTTTAAAACAAAAGACTGGTGGAGGGAGCAAGCAAAAAGGGAAGTGCTTCGCCAGTCACCAAAGGAGTAGACTGGCAATCCCTGCTGGGAAGGAAGGAAATGACACTGCAAAAATAAGCCGGAAGTTATACTCAAAAGGCAGTAAAGTCAACTGGAATCCGGAAAAAAAAAAAAAAAATGGAGGTGGAACCTGGTAATTACCCAGTCAGAGGTTTCTATCTAACGTTCCCTCAACAAATCAGTCCGTTTCCCTTGGCAATTCAAAGCAGGAGCCTGAAGACTTGGCTAACACCAACATCAGAGACATCAGAGTTCTCTTTTGCAGTATGAAAAGAAGGCAAGTGAAGCAGCCATTACTCAGAAGACCCCATTTCTGAAACACTGCCAGCAACCACCACATAAAGGCACTGAAACAAAAAGAAATTTGAGCTGACAAGATATAGCTGCCTAGGCTCTTCCAAAAAATCCTACAAAATGTGACTCTGTTCAAAAGAGATACATTACTAATCAGTGGAAAAAGGAACTCCCCGTCCCCAGGCAAAATAAACAGAATTTATCCAGATTTCAGGGGAAAAATATTGATTGCAACCTTCAGCAGACAAAAAGTCTTTTTTAGACTGCCCTTGTTTACAATGTTGAGTATTTAGAGGATCTGGCTGGAAGTCAAAGAGACTCAAATTCTAGTCCTAGCTCTGCCACCAATTCGCTAGTTCGGTGACCCTGGACAGGTAATTTTCCATCAGCAAAAGAGGGCTGGCCAATCATTTCCAAGTCTCAAGGTTAATCTGTTAAATGAAACTTTGAGCCCTTGGACAACAAGGTATTTCATGTTAAGTACAGAGGGAGAAAAGATAAGCACCACCTCAAGTCCCACTCCCAGCCCGCCCAGTTAATCCCTCAAACCAGTTACCCGAGAAGATAAAGCCCAAGACTGCGTGGATCGCAGGAATGTGACCAGCAAGAAGGTGACCAGCGTGATGCCCCACCTCTGTTCTTTCAGCAGGTGTCTGGAAAGGTCAGCATTGAGCCCAGTAAAGATGGGAGGAAATAATTTAAAAACCTAAAATCCAGTCACATGGCAATGTCCACCTGGCCTGTTTTTCACACAGTCTATCCCCTCTCTTAAGATCACCTGAGGGGTAGAGAGGGCCCTTTTCTAGTAGTAGGTTGGCTTTGATTACTACTATGGACAGATTGCAAATACCTAGGTCATTTGGGAAAACGTAGACACTAAGTGTTTCTCAGGGCCATAAGCTACTGAGTTCTTCTATTTCCACGACAAGGCAGAGGCGGCGACATGCAAAACTAAGGGCCCATGATAAAATCAGAGAAAAGGGTAGAGCTGCATTAACTTTTACGGTGCCCATGGTTCTAAAATTCAGAGTGCCCTCCTATATTTAAGCCTAGGGTGAAGGGAGATTCCCTACAACCTTTTCCGTCTGTTAATATCCAAAAGATGCCCCCACTTGACCCAGGCCAAATTGGCAAAGTAGCTGGATCACACCATTCACATGCCCGTCCATCTATCAACCACTTCCCAAAAAGGACAGGGCTGCACAAGGCTATCAATCAAGCCCTGCCACCGGGAAAAACACGCCACCCTTCGATCCTATCAAGGTTTATCAACAGTCGACCCATCAGTTACGGACCCAGCTGTTCTACACTTTGCTCCTGGCTTGCAAATGTACCACACGTTACCAAAATGATAAATGTAAAAGCTCCATACACCACACTGGTAATTTTGGCATGTAAGGGACAAGTCCCATGGTAAGTGACCAGGATCCACATGTGCAGAGTAAAAGACCCCAAAGTGCATGGGTAGCCAGCCCATCCTCACCTGCACTATCCTGCTTCTCTTGCCTTCTGTGAGGTGAGGCTGAAGAACAGCACGGATGAGCACCCACACCCTGCTCTACCACTACCCAGCAGGTGTCACAATTCTGATGTAAACCCCATGCCCTGTAGTCCAAGGGTGCGGGGCACAGGCCTGTTACATAAGCTCTGCAGAGCATCCTTCAGTGTGCCCCACCCCTCCTCACCCTCCCATCCCCCATGTTTTAGGGGGTCCCACTCCTGAACATCAAAATCAACATCTTTGGGGGAAAACCTCCCTTTTGTGCAGGGACCTTCGAAATCTGTGCCTTTTCTCATCTCTCTGGGATGATCTAGTGCGGTAGGGGAAGGGAAACTAACCAAATGACCTTTCAAGGTCCCTTCTTTGGGGCCTAGGGATTTGAAGGCTAAGCATTAGGTCCCACCTCGCCTGGTGTGAGCTGGAAGCGACAGAACTACATTTCAGGAATAGGAAATACGGCAAAACGGGTCATTTGAGCCAGAACTGAGCCCTTCCTCCGTGGATCCACCACCAAAGGGCAAAAACGGCTCCCCTTCCGGGCGAAGACAACGAAGTCAGAAACCGTAAAACTGGGGCAAAGCCTCGGCCACAATGGTGGAAAGCCTCACTCTACAGGCTCAGAACCCACGGGGCCGAGCCGACGACTAAGAGCAACTTTGGGCAGAAGCGGAAGCAAGTTGGCTCGGGCCGAAGAGACTGCGGCCAAGCCCTTGAGGGAAGCACGAGCAGACGTGTAGAATTACCTCATGACGACCCGCTTCCCCTTCACGTCCAGCTTGTCCAGAGTAAGCTTGTTAGAAAGCGACATCCTGCCAATACAAGGGCCACGAGGCTGGGAGCCGAAACAGCGGAGAAGAACGCTGGCGACTCGCGCTCCAGTTGCGTGCGGAATGCCGAAAGCTGCCAGGGCCACACCGCCCCGCCTACCGCTCCTCCCCTTCTCTCGCGCGCAGCGCCCGGCCGTTTCTATTGGACGCGGCCTCGACGCGCCAGCACTCCGCCATTGCCTCCGAGGCGCTGTCTGTCTTCGAGAACACGGGTGGGACGTGCGGTTTTCATTTGTCACGTCCGGCACGCAGCGAGCCGCCCCAGACCTTCGCGACTCGAGGGTGGGAGCAGGAGGCGGGGCCGCGGGGTGGGCAGGGGGCGGGGAAGGGCACCGGGTGGTGCCTCCAGGCGGACGAGGAGAGCGTGAGAGGTCCCGGGCCTCCGCCTTGGTGGCCGGAGCAGCTGCAGCGCGGAGCACAGCCACAATGGCCGGAAGAAAAGCGCCGCCCCCCAACCCCAGGGACTTCTTAGCAGCCCTACCAGGACTGATGCAAAAGACACTTCCGTTTGGAAAACTAATTGGGTTTCCTGGCTCCCCAAAATGGAATTCTAAGTAAGGCTGCTGGTAACTGAGACATCTCAGAATCCGGGAAAGGCCCAGGTCCCCTTCTCTTATAATAAAAAGTGTTATGTCATTGTTCTGGTTTTGACACAACGCTAATGACAAGCAGATAGCATTTTTCATATATAAGCTAATAATGGTCACAAAACTCGGAGGTAAGTATTGCCTTCCTCACTTTGCAGATTAAGTAAATGATGCAGAAAGAGCTTTGGTGGGTTGCTTAGGAATTTAGACCTTGTAAGTGGTGGATTCAAACGTAGGCAGGCCAGATGAAGAGTCCATACATATTAGACTGTAATACCGACACCATTACCAGGAAATGGGGACTCCATGCCCCACGTGTTTGCAGAGTTAGCTGGAATTGTAAACAGCGTTAGGGGTCCCCTGGAAAAGAAAAACCAGATATAGACATGCCTACAGACCAGTCCTAGGAACCAGAGGGAGTCCCTCACGCCCAACTAAGAAGGTTCACTTGGTTGTGCTGAGGGTAAACATCAAACTCGAGGCTGCAGGAAGTTAAAGCAGAGTTAGCAAAGACAACAGGTACAGCCGAAGCATCCGAAGTATCCGGAGGTCTTGAAAAGGAAAATGGCGAGTCTTGTCTTTGGGGCCTGGGGTTTTTAATTGAGGGTGACTGCCTGGTGTATGTGTCCCCTCAGGCATCCAGGAACGGGTTAGAACAAAGACCAGGTGTTATTCCTTAGACAAAGGAGTCTTAGCATCAAGATTTCTAGGGCCAGTAGTCTTGTAATATGGATATGATAGCTTCTTCTGTTCAATCTCACCTCGTCCTTAGATGTTATCTATTCTAGAGAAATCATTAACTCTTTGTCTCTTGCAAGGAGGCCATACTCTATTTACATTACAAGGTATGTCTAAAGTCGGTGGAGGTGCAGAGCCCAGGACTAAGAGAAGCAGGAGAAGGAACAAAAGCAGATTTTTATGGAGTCCTTCAGTTTCCTTGTTTCAATAGCTTTTTTGCAAAGAAAAGTCATTTTAGGCGCTTGGCCATCTTGTGAAAGAACGTAAGAATGAACAGCTACTCTCAGGCCAAGAGATAACCTAATCATATCCAGGACAATAATACAATGGTAAAACTCTCAATGCTGATTCAAAAGTAAAGATTGACCTTGACATACATTCTTTTTTTTATAGGCTGAAAAGGTTTTATTTTTTATTATGTTCGTTAGTCACTATATAGTACCTCATTGGTTTTTGATGTAGTGTTCATTCATTAGTTATGTTTAACAACCAGTGCTCATCACAACACATGCCCTCCTTAATACCCATCACCCTGTTACCCCCCCCAACCCCTCCCCTCTGAAATCCTCAGTTTGTTTCCCGGGGTCCATAGACACTCATGGTTCCTCTCCCTCTCTGATTTCCTCCCCCTTCAGATTCCCCTCTCTTCCACTATGGTCCTCTGTGCTATTGCATATGTTCCACATATGAGTGAATAGAGCTACCCTACAACCCAGCAATTACACCACTAGGTATTTACCCCAAAGATACAGATGTAGTGAAAAGAAGGGGCACATGCACCCCAGTGTTCATAGCAGCAATGTCCACAATAGCCAAACTGTAGAAGGAGCCAAGATGCCCTTCAACAGATGAGTGGATAAAGAAGATGTGGTACATACATACAGTGGAATATTACTTGGCCATCAGAAATGATGAATACCCATCATTTGCATCAACATGGATGGAACTGGAGGGGATTATGCTAAGTGAAGTAAGTCAAGCAGAGAAAGACAATTATCATATGGTTTCACTCATATGCCGGACATATGTTCTTGAATTATCTTCGCAGGATCTAAATCCTTTTGAGCATTCAGATACCGGCCAAGAAAAGCCAGATAACTGATGATGCTGACCCTTGCTGACCCTCATAACTTTGACAGGGGCTCTGTCACCTTGAGATGACTTTTGCCCCCAGTTCCATGCTGAATTCCCCATTGCACAAGCCCCTTCATGAATTTGTGTGAACCCTCAGCTTAAAACTTCCCCAATTTTGCTGTTTGAGCTGTATGATACTGCTTTGGGAAATATCCCTGGTGTTCTCCTTTACTTGCAGCAAGTAAAACTCTTGTTTTTCCTATTCTTTGGCTTGGTTGTGTTTTTTGGCTCCACACCCACCAAGAGGCAAACCCAGTTTCAGGTAACAGAATGAAGTAATTTGAGTCAGAAACATAAATGTTTTCCACACATGGCATTTAAGGTCCAGATAAAATGAGGTGTCACCAACTAGACCCCAAGAACTATACCACTCAAAGCAATCTACACATTTAATGAAATAACTATCAAAATAACACCAGCATTTTTCTCAGAGCTAGAACAAACAATACTAAAGTTTGTATGGATCTACAAAAGACACCAAAGAGCCAAAGCAATCTTGAAGGCAAATCAAAGCTGGGGGCATCACAATTCCAGACTTAAAGCTATATGACAAAGCTGTAGGGATCAAGACAGTATTGTGCTGGCACAAAAACAGACACATAGATGAAATGGAACAGAATAGAAAACCCAGAAATGGACCCACAAATATATGGTCAACTAATCTTTGATAAAGTAGGAAAGATGATCCAGTGGAAAAAAGACAGTCTCTTTGGCAAATCGTGTTGGGGAAACTGGAAAACCACATGCAAAAAAATGAAACTGGACCTCTCTCTTATACCACACACAAAAATAAATTCAAAATTGATGAATGACCTAAATGTGAGACAGGAAACCATCAAAATCCTAGAGAAGAACACAGGCATTAACCTCTGTGACATCAGCCTTAGCAACTTCTTACTAGACACATGGATGGAGCTAGAGTGTATTATGCTAAGTGAAATAAGTCAGTCAGAGAATGACAAATACCATAGGATTCCCCTCATATGTGGAAGTTAAGAAACAAAACAGATGAACATAGAGGAAGAAAAGAGAGGGAAGGACACCACATGAGACTCTTAACTATAGAAATCAAACTGAGCATTGATGAAGGGGAAGTGGGCAGAGGATGGGCTAAATGGATGATGGGTAGTAATGAGGCACTTATTGTGATGAGCACTGGGTATTATATGTAAGTGATTAATCACTGAATTCTACTCCTGAAACCAATATTACACTATATGTTAACAAACTAGATTTTTTAAAAAAGATTTTATTTATTTATTTATTTGACAGAGAGGAAAGAGATCACAAGTAGGCAGAGAGGCAGGGGTGGGAGGTGGGTGGGGAAGCAGGCTCCCTGCTGAGCAGAGAGCCTGATGCAGGGCTCAATCCCAGGACCCTGAGACCGTGACCTGAGCCAAAGGCAGAAGCTTAACCCACTGAGCCACCCAGGCACCCCACCAAACTAGAATTCAAATGAAATTTTGAAAAAAATAAAAGACAAAGTAAGGGGCCAGATCCTTTGGGCCTTATATGTCGTCATGCACTGAAATAAAGTTCTCAGACACCAGTCTAAGCAGCCGTGCAGGGCTGCCTCTGCAAGGGAGAGCTGCAGCAGCTGAATCCTGCACAGAGTTTTTATTTTGTTTTCTTTTGCTTTTATCAGCAAAGCAAGGACAGATGCCTCCAAGCATAGGAAAGGAGTACAAAGGGATGGCAAATATCTTGAAGCAGGCTTGCATTTTCCCCATTCCCCTTTGTCATGAATTGGCCTGGGAATGGGCATTTACTGAATTTAGGCAAATGATATATAAGAAGTCAGGGGGATTTGGTTTGCTCAGTGGTTAGAGCACATGACTCTTAATCACAGGGTTGTGAGTTCACGTCCCATGTTGAACAGTGGAACCTACTCAAAAAACTAGAAGAAGTCAGCTAACACTTTCTGGGAAGGACTTTGCTCTCTGATAAAAGAGAGAGCAGCTACAGGAGCAAGGTTGCTTTTTGCACTTACTCCCAACTTCTTGCTTGGGATGCAGTCCCATGAGAATGTTATGTTTGCAATTCATGGTACTTTTAAAATGTGTCCACAAATTATTAGATACTCATCCTTTCAAAAAGCAGAGTCCAATTCCCTATTCTTTTTTAGAAAGATTTTATTTATTTATTTGACAGAGAGAGATCACAAGTAGGCAGAGAGGCAGGCAGAGAGAGAGGGGGAAGCAGGCTCCACGCTGAGCAGAGCCCGATGCGGGGCTCGATCCCAGGACTCTGAGATCATGACCCTAGCCGAAGGCAGCGGCTTAACCCACTGAGCCACCCAGGTGCCCCCAGTTCCCTATTCTTGAATGTGGTCTGTACTTGCTCACTTTTGATGAACATGAAAGAGGACTTAAACTACCACACTTTTGACCTCACTCTATGCTTCCTAATTGATTACATTCTTTCCAGCTTATCTCTTTTCTTTTGATGTAACATTCAATGATTTATTAGTTGTGTATAATACCTAGTGCTCATCTCACCACATGCCCTCCTTAATGCCTATCGCCCAGTTACCCCATCACCCCACCCACCAACCTTTCCGCAGCCTTCAGTTTGTTTCCTGGAATCAAGAGTTTCTCATCGATTCTCTCGCTCTCTGATTTCCTCCCATTCAGTTTTCCCTCCCTGTCCTTATGATCCTCTGTGCTATTCCTTATATTCCATATATAAGTGAAACCATGTGACTGTCTTTCTCTGACTGACTTATTTCACTTAGCATAATACCCTCTAGTTCCATCCATGTCAATGCAAATGGTGGGTATTCATCCTTTCTGATGGCTGATGAATATTCCATTGTATATATGAACCACATCTTCTTTAGCCATTCATCTGTTGAAGGACATCTGGGCTCCTTCCATAGTTTGCCTATTGGGGACATGGCTGCTATGAACATTGGGGTGCATGTGCCCCTTCTTTTCATACATCTATATCTTTGGGGTAAATACTTAGAAACGTAATTGTTGGGTCACAGGATAGCTCTATTTTTAACTTCTTTAGGAACGTCCATACTGTTTTCCAGAGTAGCTTTACCAGCTTGCATTCCCACCAACAGTGTTAGAGGGGTCCCCTTTCTCCACATCCTTGCCAACATTTGTTTTTCCCTCTCTTGTTAATTTTAGCCATTCTAGCTTGTGTAAGGTGGTATCTCATTGTGGTTTTGATTTTTATTTCCCTGATAGCAAGTGACATGCAGCATTTTTTCATGTGTCTGTTGGCCATTTGTATGTCTTCCTTGGAGAAGTGTCTGTTCATATCTTCTGCTCATTTATTGACTGGATTATTTGTTTTTTTGGGTATCGAGTTTGAGAAATTCTTTATAGATCTTGGATACCAGCCCTTTATCTGATATGTCATTTGCAAATATCTTCTCTCATTCTGTGGGTTGCCTCTTTGTTTTGTTGACTGTTTCCTTTGCTGTGCAGAAGCTTTTTATCTTGATGAAGTCCCAAAAGTTCATTTTCACTTTTGTTTCTCTTGCCTTTGGAGACATGTCTTGTAAGAAGTTGCTGCAGCAAACGTCAAAGAAGTTACTGCCTGTGTTCTCCTCTAGGATTTTGATGGATTCCTGTCTCACATTTAGGTCTTTCATCCATTTTAAGTTTATCTTTGTGTATGGTGTAAGACCTTTGTCCCACATATCCTTATATAAACCCAGAAGCATGTTCAGCACTTGGGAGAGAGTCTGAGATGTTAGTCTACTGTCTTCCCAGCGTTGGCTTCACTGAAATAAATTCCTTTCTTGTCTCACCACCACTCATCTCTCTGCCTTTGGATTTTGTCAGTGATGAGTGGCTGAATCTGGTGTATTTGGGACCCCCAGAGCCAGGTGTTCTTGTACCCCTTCACTCCAGTTACAAACAGAATGTGATAGAAATGACTACACATGATTTCTAAGACTAGGTCTTAAAAGACATTGTAGATTTTTCCTTACTCTTTCTTAGATCATTCAATTTGGGGAAACCAGCTGCCATGTCATGAGGACATTCAAACAGCCTGATGAAGAGGCCCATGTGGTTACAAACTGTAGCTCTTATCAACAGCCAGCAAAGAACTAAGGCTTCCTTCCAGTAGCCATGTGAATGAGCCATCTTGGAAATGGATTCTGCAGGGCCATGTAAGCCTTCAGATACCTGAAGTTCTGGCCAACATCCTTACTAACTTTATTCGGGTTCAAAGTCTCATGAGAGACTTTGAACCCGAATAAAGTTAGCTGTTTCCAAATTCATGACACACAAAAATTGTGAAATAATGAATATTTGTTGTTTTTAAATTCAATTAACTATTTGTTAATAGTTAATTAACTATTAATTTCAATTCAATTAACTATTTGTTGTTTTAAGATACTAACTTTTGAGGTGTTTTGTTGCTGAGCCTGGGTCCTTGATGACATCAGTGACCTACCATGGCTCTGCCCTAATGAGACAGGGAGACTGAAGGGATCCCATTAAAAAAAAAAAAAAAAACACTTCTTTTTTTTTTTCTCCTTTTCCTGCTTTTATTCTTGTTAGAAACCACCCCTGCCTTACACATGCTTTGATGTATGGCCTCCTTGTAAAGGACAAGGAGTTAATGATTTCTTTGTAGTCTTTCAGCACAATAGGTAACACCTAAGGAGTGAACAAGCAAGCTCTTCATGAACATTCCCCAAGACTACCTACTCTAAACACTTTGACACCAAGACCCCTTGCTCCAGGGTATAAGTGACTTACCGAGGACACCTGAGCACTAATCTTTGTTCAACCAGTTCCTGGATGCCTGAAAGGACAATGTACACCAGACCATCATTCCCAGTAAAAACCCCCAGACCCCAAAGAAAGAATCATGCTCCTTTCCTTTCCAAGTCTCTCAAATGCTTCGTCTATATCTGCTCTCTTTGTCTTCAATAAACTCTGCTCTCACTTCCTTCTGGCTCCCATCTTATTTCTATCCTGAGCAAAGCCAAGGACCCTCTTGCTGGTCCTGTGGTACTTGCTCTGCATCCTCAGACCCAGCCTGCTTGCGTTACTATTACCCAATTTCTTATCATTGAGATTAACAAATGCTATACTTTAAGCCACATTTCACTGAGTATACTGTTGCTTGCAGCTAAAAATATCTTTCTACACTGTTGAAGGGATTTAAGCAAGAGTGGTATGATCAAGTTTACATTTTTAAAAGTTCATTCTTGGGGGGGGGGTTACCCCCGCTACTGGGGTTATCTTGGACTCGGTAATTGGAACTAATCCTCCCATAGAGAAACAGAAAATCTGGACAAATTCTAAAAGCATCCATTCAAGGTATTAGAGAACTATCAAGGTTAGTGAAGTGTAATGAAGAATTATGAAGCCAAGATTCAAGAGAAAAATGAAACCCAGAGAAGTTAAGTCTATATTTGGGGCTATTTTTCCCATAAGGACATCTACCAATTCCAGAAGAGGCAGAGGAGAGACCTAGCATAACTTTGGTTTGATTCAGGGGAATAAAGAGGAAAAATTAGAATTCAGGGCCTACCAAGGAAAGGGGGCTTTCATAAAACATCAGGCTTTGGATTGTGACCTTGAAAGGCAACACCTTAAGAATAAGAGTGAATAGGAAATAGATCAGCCCTCACATGAAGCCCAGATTCTTATTACCTCAATCCATGACTGAATAAAGTGACTTGGAATTTCTAATACCTCTATCTTAGTAGTCCACCAGGAAGAAACAAATATAAACACTTTCTGGAGGAAGACAACATTATCAAAAGCCTCAAATTATTACTACATCTTTCAGACACAAGTAAAAGTTATAAAGTATAGGGGAGCCTGGGTGGCTTAGTTGGTTAAGCAGCCAACTACTGATGTCTCAGCTCATGTCTCAATTTCAGGGTCATGAGTTCAAGCCCCTTGTTGGGCTCCATGCTGGGCATGGAGTCTACTTAAAAAAACAAAATACAGTGGCACTTGGGGGCTCAGTGGATTAAGCATCCAACTTTTGATTTTGGCTCCGGTCATGATCTCATGGATCATAAGATCAAGCCCTGCATCAGGATCCATGTTCAATGGGGAGTCTGCTTGGATTCTCTGCCTCTGCCTCTGCCCTCGCTCTCTCTCTGTGTCTGTCTGTCTCTCTCTCTAAAATAAATAAATAAATATATAGATAGATAAATAAATCTTTTTAAAGATTATAAAGTATATTACTTATCTATTGCTATTTGTTCCAAAATTCAGCACCTAAAAACAACAACAAAAAATATTTCAGTTTCTGTGGGTCTTGAATTCAAGAACAAAGCTGGGTGGTTGTCACTCTGGGTCACTCATGACATTGCAGTTATCTGAAAGCTTGACTGGAACTGGAGGATCTGCTTCCAAGATGATGCACTTACATGGTTGTTGGCAGGGAACCCCAGTTTCTCACCACATGGGCCTCTTCATAGTGCTGTTTGAGTATCCTTATGACAAGGCAACTAGCTTCCCCCAGAATGAATGCTGAAAGAGTGAAAGAGGAAGAAGCCATCATGCCTTTTATGACCTAGTCTCAGAAGTCACACACCATCATTTCAGCCATATTCTATTCATTAGAAGTAACCACTAGTCCAGCCCACATTTGGGGATAGAAGAATTGGGTTTCACCTCTTGAAGGGAGAAATATAGAGGAATTTGTGGACATATATTAAGACAATTACATAGGGGCGCCTGGGTGGTTCAGTCATTAAGCGTCTGTCTTCGGCTCAGGTCATGATCCCAGAGTCCTAGGATCGAGCCTCCGCATCAGGCTCCCTGCTCAGCAGGAAGCCTGCTTCTCCCACTCCCCGTGCTTCTGTTCCCTCTCTCGCTGTGTCTCTCTCTGTCAAATAAATAAATAAAATCTTTTAAAAAATAAAATAAAACAACTACATATACTTTGCCTGGGTCCTAATTTTGCTGAGGCCTAGACCTGATGATATCTTACAACACATTCTTCAGCCCATGAAGAGATAAGCATAGCAATTCTGAGGAATATTAAAGACAGATTTCAGCCACCATGGCCACTGCCTAGACTTCTACCCATATCTTGCTTATGCTTATATTCTCATGTACTTATAAAAATTAAACAGTTGGTAGCAATTTGAAGGTCCCACAGGTCCAAACTCTTACCTCTTGTACTAAAAAAATGCCTTTTAAACATCTAGCTTCTATTTTGAGTATTCAACAATCGATATTATATTAAAGGGCATTTAGTTATATTATTGGATGATATAGTTATTAGGATATCTATGTATTCGGTGTTTTTTTTTTGTTTTATTTTTTTGTTTTTTGTTTGTTTCTGTGTCAGAGAGAAAGCAGAAGCCGGGGCAGAGGGAGAAGTAGGCTCCCTGCTGATCAGGAAGCCTGAAGGGGACTCCATCCCAAGACCCTGAGATCATGACCTGAGTTGAAGGCAGAAGCTTAACCTACTGAGCCACCCAGGCATCCCAGGATATCTATGTATTGAATTATGATCTGGGATACAATCAGCAAAATAATCTAAAGAAAATGTAGAAGGTGAAATAATCCATAGTTTAACAGAAACAGACATATCAAACAAGTGTGGTTCCTATTAGAATTACAGTTCAAACTAACCAACTGTAAACACACACAGACACGCACATACACATTTATGGGACAACATAGAAAATTTGAACACTGGATATTTGATGGTCTCAAAGTACTTGAATAAAAAAAACTTTAGGTATGATAATGGTATCACAGTTATTTTTTGAAGAGAACTAATCATACATACTGAAGTGTTTTTAACTTTCTCCTGAAAATACTTTCAAATTTAGAGAAAAGTTGCATAAATAATACAAAGAATCCTCATATTCCATCTGTCCATATATATATATAGAGAGAGAGAGAGAGAGAGAGACACGAAGATGAAGTCTTCATGGAGATGAAACCTGCCAACACTCTAAGAAAAGTGAATCTTTCCATAGTTGAAACTCTGATGAGACTGCCACCCTGGACAACACCTAGATTGTAGCTTAGTGAGACTGTGAGCAGATTACACAGCCAAGATGTGCTGACTCTTGACTTATAGAAACTGTGAGATAATAAATGTGTATTGCTTGAAGCTCTTAAATCTGTTACACAGCAATAAAAAACTAATATACCAACCTATGACACCAAGATGTAACACATACCCTTGTAAGAAATAGTCAAGAAAGATTGGAGACTGAGAAAACCTTTGTGGTGTACATTTTAATTTTGAAATCGTATAATTATCCTTAGAGATATCTCAACTTCTGGGCAAAATCTTTTGATAGGGATTTAAATTTTAATTAGGTACATTGATATTCTGCTTCAGAATGGAATGAAATTGGGACATCCAAAGATTTCGTAGTAACTTCGTCAGAATCATGAAAAGAATTAAAAACAGAGATAACTTATTGGGCACATTGTGTCAGAAAAAACATTAGTCAAGGATGCCTCTGGATGGAGGCATAAAGTCAGAACCTGTGAATATACTTGATCTGAAATATATGTATATTTTTAATAAAGAGATTAGTGTTAGGAATATCTTCCATTTAGTAGAAATTTTTTCTTCTCTTGTAGAGTATTTCCTCAATTAAAAACATTATTTTTAATGAATGGTGTTGAGATAGCTAGGTAGCTATATTAACAAAAGATAAAGTTCAATGTCTTCTGTACACCAGATGATAGGTTAAAGTCTAAGTGGAACAAAAGACAAGAAAAAAATCCCAAGTGTCTATCAATAGGGGACTAGATAAACTATGACACATTGATATAAGTGAATACTGTACTACATAAGTTGTAAGAAAGAATGAGAGAGTTCTGTAAGCACTGATATAGTTTCCAGGAAGTACTTAGGTGAAGAAAGCAAGATGCAGACTTGCATATAGTAATATATTACCTTTTGTGTAAGAAAGGGAGGAAATTAGAACATATACAAGCATACGTTGGAGAGATTACAGGTTTAGTTTCAGAACACTGCAATAAAGCAAATATTGTAATAAAGTGAGTCAGATGAATTTTTTGTTGTCCAAGTGCATATAAAAGTTATGTTTATACTATACTGAGTCTAGTAAGTGTGCAACAGCATTATGCCTTAAAACTCAATGAGAAACTGTGAACTCTGAGAAACAAACTGAGGGTTTTGGAGAAGAGGGGAGTAGGGGATTGGGTGAGCCTGGTGGTGGATATTGTGGAGGGCACGTACTGCATGGAGCACTGGGTGTGGTGCATAAACAATGAACCTTGGAATACTGAAAATACAAAATAAAATTTTTAAAAAATAGAAAAGAAAACGGGACGCCTGGGTGGCTCAGTTGGTTAAGCAGCTGCCTTCAGCTCGGGTCATGATCCCAGCGTCCTGGGATCGAGTCCCACATCGGGCTCCTTGCTCGGCAGGGAGCCTGCTTCTCCCTCTGCCTCTGCCTGCCACTCTGTCTGCCTGTGCTTGTTTGCTCTCTCTCCCTCTCTCTCTGACAAATAAATAAATAAAATCTTAAAAAAAATAGAAAAGAAAAGAAAAGCAATGTGCATAATTTAAAAATACTTTACTGCTAAAAAATATCAACCATCATCTGAGCTTTCAGCAAGTTGTATTCCTTTGGCTGGTGGAGGGTCTTGCTTCAGTGTTGCTGGTAACTGACTGATCAGGGTGGTAGTTGCTGAAGGTTGTGGTAGCTGTGGCAATTTCTTAAAATAAGATAACAATGCAGTTTTGTGCATCAGTTGACTCTTCCTTTCACAAATAATTGCTCTGCAGAGGGCAAGGCTGACTTATAGCAATTTACCGACAGTAGAACTTCCTTCAATCCTCTCACATCCTGTCAATACTTTATCAAATAAGTTTATATAATATTCTAAATCTTTTCTTGTCATTTCAACAGTCTTCACAGCATCTCCACCAGGAGTAGATTTCATCTCAAGAAACCACTTTCTTTGCCCAACCATAAAAAGCAACTCCTCATACATTCAAGTTTTTTTAAAAGATTTATTTATTTATTTTAGAGAAAGAGAGAGAGAGCAGGAGGGAGGGATGGACAGAAGGAGAGGAGGAGAGAAACTTAAGCAGACTCTATGCTGAGAGCAGAGCCCTATCAGAGCTCTATCTCACAATCCTAAGATCGTGATCTGAGCTAAAACCAAGAGTGGGACACTTAACCTACTGTGACACCCAGGTGCCCCCCATTCAAGTTGTATCATGACATTGCAAAAATTCAGTCCTATCTCTAGGATCCACTTCTGATTCTAGTCCTCTTGTTATTTTAACCACATCCAGTTATGGCAGCTGAAGTCTTGAACCCCTCAAAGTAATCCATGAGAGTTGAAATCAACTTCTTCCAAGCTCATGTTAATGTGGATGTTTTGACCTCTTCCCATGAATCATGATTGCTCTTAATGGCATTTAGAATGGTCAATCCTTTCCAGTGTTTTTTAGTTTACTTTGCCCATATTCATCAGAGGAATCACTACCTATGGCAGCTGTAGCCTTATGAATTTCTTAAATAAGAAGACCTAAAAGTCAGGGCACTTGGGTGGCTCAGTTGGTTAAATATCTGTCTTCTGCTCAGATCATGATCCCAGGGTCCTGGGACCCAACCCAGTGTCAGCTCCCTGATCAGCAGGGAGCCTGGTTCTCCCTCTCCTCCTTCCCCCTAGCCCCACTCATGCTCTCTCTCTCTCTCTCAAATAAATAAATAAAATCTTTTTTAAAAAGAAGACTTAAAAGTTAAAATTACTCCTTGATTCATGGGCCACAGAATGGATGATATATTAGCAGACATGAAAACAATATTAATCGTGTGTTAGTCAGAGTTATTGGGTGCACTGTCAATTAGCAGTCATATTCTGAAAGGAATCTTTTATTTCTGAGCAGTAGGTCTCAACAATGGGCTTAAAATATTTGGGAAACCATGTTGTAGACAGATGTGCTGTCACTTCAGCTTTTGTTGCTCCCTTTATAAAACACAAGCAGAGTATATTTAGCATAATTCTTATGGGCCCTAGAATTTTTGAGATGGTGAATGAGTATTGGCTTCAATTTAAAGTCATCAGCTGCATTATCCCCTAACAAGAGAGTCAGCCGGTTTCCGTAGTGTAGTGGTTATCACGTTCGCCTCACAAGAGAGTCAGCCTTCCTTTTGAAGTTTTGAAGCCACACATTGACTTCTCTCTAGCTATGAAAGTTATAGATGGCACCTTCTAATAGAAGGATGTTTTACCTACATTGAAAATGTGTTATTTAGTGTAGCTGTCTGCATTAATAATCTTACCTAGATCCTCTGAAGAACTTGCTGCAGCTTCTACATCAGCACTTGCTGCTTCACCTTGCATTTTTATTTTATGGAGATGGTTTTTTTACTTAAACTTCACGAACCAATGTCTGCTAGCTTTGAACTTTCTTCTGCAGCTTCCTCACCTCTCTCATTCTTCATAGAATTAAAGAGAATTGGGGCCTTGCTCTGGATCAAACTTTGGTTTAAGGGAATGCTGTGTCTGGTTTGGTCTTGTATTCAGAGTTCTACAACCTTCTCCATATCAGCAATAATGCTGCTTTGTTTTTTTTTTTTTAATTAATTTATTTATTTGAGAGAGAGACAGTGAGAGAGAGCATGAGAGGCTAGAAGGTCAGAGGGAGAAGCAGACTCCCCGTGGAGCTGGGAGCCTGATGTGGGACTCGATCCCGGGATTCCAGGATCATGACCCGAGCCGAAGGCAGCTGCTCAACCAACTGAGCCACCCAGGTGCCCGCTGCTTTGTTTTTTTATCATTCATGTATTCACTGGAGTGGAACTTTTAATTTCCTTCATAAACATTTCCTTTGCATTCACAACTCTGATAACTGTTGGCCTAGCTTTTGACCTATCTCACCTGTTAACATGCCATCCTCACTAAGCTTAATCATTTCTAGCTTTTGATTTAAAGAGAGAAATGTGTGACTATTACTTTCACTTGAACACTTAGAGGCCGTTGTGCAGTTATTAGTTGGCCCAATTTCAGTATTGTTATGTCTCATGGAATAAGGAGGCCCAAGGAGAAGGACAGAGATGAAGGAAGAACCAGTATAGAGAGCAGTCAAAACACACACACACACACACACACACATTGATTAAGTTTGTTATCTTGTATGGGTGTGATTTGTGGCACCCCAAAACAATTAGCAGAGTAACATCAAATTTCACTGGTCACAGATCACCATAACAAATGAGTTAATAATAAAAAAAAGTTTGAACTATTGCAATTATTATCAAACTATGACATAGAGACATAAATTGAGCAAATACTGTCGGGAAAATGGTACCAACAGACTTCCTTGACACCAGGTTGCCACAAAACATCAATTCAAAAAAAAAAAAAAGAAATAAAATATTTGCAAAATGCAATAAAGTGAAGCACAATAAAATGAGGAATCTCTGTATTTATTTTTGTGTGTATCTGCATAAAGAAACACTGAGAAGATACATAAGAAATTAATAAAGTGTTTATGAAGATGGAAAGGATAGGGTAGATGGGGACAGGAGAGGGCGTGGGAGTTCTAAATGTAAACCTTTTTATTTTTTTTAATTTTTGAACCATGTGAATGTATAAGCTAGTCCAAACAAATAAGTACAACTTTAAAAGAAAAAAATGGGAGTGGGAGGAGCAAGATCACCCATAAACTCTTATCAGGAAAGCCCAAGATTTTTATTGACTCAAAGACCAAAGTTATCACTAAATTCTATTACCTGCATACTCTGAATACCAGCGTGCCACCAGTGAATACATGGAGAAGGAAATCAAGAAAACTGGCATGACTAGGGGCAGTAAAATAGCTGGAGAATCCAGATACCATGAAACCACAGTAGAAATCACAGAGAAGTTCATGCATCCAGGCCTCTCTATGACAGTGAGATCTCTCCCTGGTTTTCTTCTGATCATCACATATAGTTTCATGAACAGTCACTTTAGGCCACATAGGAAAATGACAGAGAGAATCATCAACAGTGAGATCACAGCACACAAGGAATTTTTATGGAATCATTTAGCCACTGAGTCATATATAAAGAAAGCTATAGACATATATATAAAGACATATATATATATAAATTCTCTTTATATAAAAGAGAATTTCAGATGTCTTCAGGGTGAGCTAAGTGGTGCCCTTGCTCTGATTTCCCACATGCATTGAAACTACACATACATAAACACTACTGTTTAAGGCAATTAAACTGTTAAGGCTTTGGTATGGAAATCTTTTGCTAAATAGGGAGTTGGAGAATTATATTAGTTGATTACCACCAATAATGTTTTTATTGGTTTTTGTTTTGTTTTGTTTTTTTGCAGCAAAGCAGGTTTTATTTAACAATAGCAAAGTGATAGTACAAATCTCCAGAGGAGGGAGGGGGCCTGAGAGTGTTGCCCACCATCCAGTAATGTCTTTTTATGAATTAACCAGTCATCTAGGGTCCTGAGAAATGGGAACAAGAAATTATTAGATTTTCATTCTGAAAAGAAAGCTCAAAGAAATAGTGCAATGAACACCATCAGAAGAGGGCAGGGTTGGATGAGCCTTCAATAACAGGGGTTGGGGAGAGAGGATGAAACATAAGAGTCTGGGAAATGTTAGGATAGACAGAGAAATGGAGGGATCATGACAAAAACCCAGGCTAGTTCCATGTGGCTTGCCACACAGATGTCTGAGCCACACTGAGAGTTACTAAATCATATGGCACATGAAATTCCATACAATGCAAAAATATAATGCAAATGAAATAGGAACTATAAAATTTTATTAAACACCCCAGGTGAATCTAATGCACAATAAATTGAACCACAGCTTTCTGGTATGTATTCACCATGGCAGTTGCATTTCTCACTGCAAATAATTAACATTTTTTTGACAATTGCACATTAGGTCAACCCTAGGACATGCCTAATGTCCAATGACAGTAGGATACCCAAACAGCTCATGATCAAAGACTGGAATTAAGGCAATTGAAAGAAGAGAGGGCAAGAGAAATGTTTTAAGAAAAGTTTGAAGCAAGGCAAGTTTGAGCAAAAACATTTGCCTAGTCATAAGATAAAGAGACAAACCCACAAATTCCAGCAGATTCTACTCTTATGGTTACAAACTAAAGAATAATGTTCACATATACATAGTACTAGAATAATGATTGATCATACTATGAACTCAACCACATTTCTGTTACTATTAGCCATGTTATCATTAAACATAAAGGACAATACATTGTATATACATAGATAATTTGGTTACTTTCACCATTGATGGTGAAGTGTCATAGATCATTTAAGCTATCAAATAATTCAAAAGTAATACCAGTTTGTCTGTGGAATACATTTTACAATGCGCTCTGCTTTAACAAAACCAAATATATATCAAAGTTCAGATGATAGCAAATAACAAGTGATTACTTGCATTACAAGAGATTGTTTTGTAGCAGGTGTGTTTAGAGTATGATTTTGTTTACATTAATTCAACTTATAGGTAACACTTTATCTTTTTATTTAAATTTAATCAGCCAACATATAGTACATCATTAGTTTTTGATGTAGTGTTCAATGGTTTGTTAGTTGTGTATAACACACAGTGCTAGAAGGGCCATCTGTACCCCAATGTTCATAGCAGCAATGGCCACGGTCACCAAACTGTAGAAAGAACCAAGATGCCCTTCAACAGATGAATGGATAAGGAAGATGTGGTCCATATACACTATGGAGTATTATGCCTCCATCAGAAAGGATGAATACCCAACTTTTGTATCAACATGGATGGGACTGGAAGAGATTATGCTGAGTGAAATAAGTCAAGCAGAGAAGAGTCAATTATCATATGGTTTCACTTATTTGTGGAGCATAAGAAATAACACTGGAGGACATGGGGAGATGGAAAGGAGAAGGGAGTTGAGGGAAATTGGAGGGGGAGATGAACCATGAGAGACTATGGACTCTGAAAAACAATCTGAGGGTTTTGAAGGGGTGGGGGGTGGGAGGTTGGGGGAGCCTGGTGGTGGGTATTGTGGAGGGCATGTATTGCATGGAGCACTGGGTGTGGTGCATAAACAATGAATTCTGTTACACTGAAAAGAAATTAAATAAGAAAAAACACCCAGTGCTCATTACATCATGTGCCCTCCTCAATGCCCATCATCCAGTTATCCCATGAATCCACCCACCTGCCTTTCCACAACCCTCAGTTTGTTTCCCAGAGTCCAGAGTCTCTTGTGATTTGTCTCCCTCTCTGATTTCTTCCCATTCAATTTTCCTTCCCTGTCCCTTTGATCCTCTGCTCTATTCATTATACTCCACATATTAGTAAAACCATAGGATAATCGTCTTTCTCTGATTGTCTCACTAAGCATAATAATAGGTAGAACTTTAAGTCCGTTGTTAAATTTGTTTTAATTATCTTGGGGCACTGGTAAGTAGGGACTGAAAAGGACACAGGGGAGCTTTGGGATGCTAACAATCAATACTCTGTTAGCTGATGGGCTGTTCATTACTTAAGTGTATTCAGTTCATGAATTTTCATAAGATTTATGATATTTGCAGTTTTCTGTATGTATACTTCAATTGAAAGGTTAAAAAAATAAAAGGAAGGGGAAGGAAAACAAACAAAATACACAACAAGAAATAAACAATGCTAGTGCATTGTACCTAAACTTAACAGATACTGTCTCTCATTTTCCTGTGGGATTGATCAGAACCACACAACTCTGACCACTCACCAATCTATGAATAACTGGAAATTACACATGGGAGAAGATTTGGATACAGATATGGATGATTGAATACATGTGAATTAAATTTTTGTGATGGCTTTAGAAAACAATGAGACAAAACTTGTGGCTATCTATATTCTCACATTTTTAGAAGAAAATTACATTATCTGCCAACAATGACAGTTTTGTCTCTTCCTTTACAATATTTATATGCTTTTCTCTTTGTCTCATTGACCAGGACCTTCAGAAAAATATTGACAGAAGCAATGCTATCGAACATCTGCCTTTGTTTCTGACTTTATTGAAACTTTTGCCTTTGACATCAAAGCTTTTCAACTTTTTGGACCATATCCCACAGTAAAAATAGTTATTTTGCGATCTAGTACACACACACACACACACACACACACAAATATTCAAGAAACAATACGTACCCTTTCTACATCCAGACCGTAACATTTTATATCCTAGCTCACGTTTTCATGCTGAATGCTTTAGAGAAATTTAGTGACAATTGGGGAAATTTGAATATGACTGGGTTTTAGATGATATTAAGGAATTCTTGTTAATTCTTTGTTAGGTATAATAATGATATTGTGATTATGTAAGGAAATATTCTTATATTTTAGAAATCCATAGTAAAGTTTTTAAGGATGGAATGACATGATCATTTAAAATACTTCAAATGGATGATTAACATGACAAAATGTTAGCCATTCTTAAATCTAAGTGATGAACACACCTATTACATGGGTATTTCAAAAACTGACAATACCAAGAGTTGGTGAGGATACAGAGTATTGAAACTCTCATATATTGCTGGTAAGAATACCAAATGATAAAGCCTCTCTGGAAAACACTTCAGCCATTTCTCATAAAGTTAAAGCATACACTCACCATATGACCCAACAATCCCACTCCTAGGATATACTCAAGATAAATGAGAACATATATACACAAAGACATTCACATGAATGTTCCTAGCAGTTTTACTCATAATAGCCAAAAAGTGGTAATAACCTACATGTCTGTCAGTTGACAATGGCATTTTTAAAAATGGGGTACAATGGAATAATACACAGCAATATAAGGGGTTAAACAACCATTGTTAAATGCAACAGCATGATGACTCTCTAATGCATTATGTTAAGTTAAGAAGGCACATGATATCTGATTCCTAGGGTTAGGAGTAGGATAAGGCAAAGTTGGTGTTCAGAGCTGTGCAAGTGCAGGGTCAGAAACAGAGTGGGTGCCTCCTATATTCTGTACCATGGACACATCACTTGCCTCATCTTAGTTCTGGCCCTCATGTCTGATGGTTTCTTTTATATCACATTCTGGAAAAAGTGAAAGAAAGAAATAAAGATGAAAGGAGGAAAGAAAGAAAGAAAGGAAGGAAGGAAGGAAGGAAGGAAGGAAGGAAGGAAGAAAGAAAAGGAAGGAAGGAAGGAAAGAAAGGGGGAAGGGAGTGGGGATGGGAGGGGAGGGAAGAGGAAGGGAAGGGAAGGGAAGAGGAAGGGAAGGGAAGGGAAGGGAAGGGAAGGGAAGGGAAGGGAAGGGAAGGGAAAGGAAGGGAAGGGAAGGGAAGGGAAGGGAAGAAGGAAGAAAGACAGCCAAAGCAAGTGAGTGCTTGCCATGGTTGGGATGGAGAAAGGGTTGACTACAAAGAAGCAAAATAATGGAATTTTGGGGGGAATGATAGAATGTCACCTGATCGTGGTGGTGGTTACATGACTGTATGCATTTGTCTTAATTCATGGAACAATACACCAAAAAGAGTGAATTTTAGTCTACATAAATTTTAAAAAGTGAATACAAAATAAAAAAAAAATCCAGGTGATGTATATATGTTAATTCATGTGCTAAATTATACATTTCTGTAATGTTTGAATACTTCCTAATAAACGTATATTACTTTGTAATCAGAAAAAATGAGAAAAACAAAGGTTTTTTTACAAAGATGTTCATCACAACCCTATTTTTTTCAAAATTTTATTAAAATTCAAGTTAGTTCACATTTAGTGTAGTATTAGTTTCAGGGGTAAATTTAGTAATTCTACAGTTGTATGTAACACCCAGTGCTCATTACATCAAGTGCTCTCCTTAATGCCCATTGCCCAGTTACCCCATTCCCCCTACCCACCTCCCCTCCAGCAACCCTCAGTTTGTCCCTATTGTTAAAAGTCTCTTGTGGTTTGTCTCCTTCTCTGATTTTGTCTTATTTTATTTTTCATTCCCTTCCCCTATGTTCATCTGTTTTGTCTCTTAAATTCCACATATGAGTGAAATCATATGGTATTTGTCTTTCTCTGACTTATTTCACTTAGCATAATACACTCTAGTTCCATCCACATCATAGCAAATGACAGCCCTATTATAATAGAGAAAATAAATGTTCAAGATTAGAGAGGTTGAATAAATTATGATACTGCTATATGATGGATTCTTACACTGATAAAAATTATTTTTACATTGCATTTGTATATAAATGTATATAATGTATATAAAACAAGGAAATGTTTATGGTACAAAGTTAAGCATAAAAAGAAACATACATGATTGTATTTATAGTATTTTAACTGGTAAATTTTTTTAAGATTTTTATTTATTTATTTGACAGAGAGAGAGAGATCACAAGTAGGCAGAAAGACAGGCAGATAGAGGGGGGAAGCAGGCTCCCCGTTGAGCAGAGAACCCGAAGCGATGCGGGACTCAATCCCAGGACCCTGAGATCATGACCTAAGCCAAAGGCAGAGGCTTAACCCACTGAGCCACCCAGGCGCCCCAACTGGTAAAATTTTTGCACAGAAAGAAAAGGAAGGATATAAGTCAAAATGTGTCTGCACTCTTCCCTTATCAATTAATATTTATTTTTTAATTATTTTTTGTTTCTAAATTTTCTACAATGACCAAAATTTTTTAATAGTCCTAGGCAATTCATAAAGCAAAATAGTATCATTGGAAAAGACTGAACTATAGCTAATATTTGCAAGTGAAGGGAAAAGAGAATTGGTTTCATGAAGTATGTTTCTGCTAGTCCACTATGCCAGGTCAATTATTTCTAGATGAGAGTTTAAAATCATGCTTTCTGCTCAGTAAGTGAAGCATGCTTGGATTTCAAAAAAACTTTTACATTTTGACAAGAATTGTATTTTACATTAAGGAGCCAGGCCCTTTCTATATCAAGAGCTCTGAACTGGAGACGATTATTGAGTACTTATTATGGGACAGACATCGAGTTTACATACTGTATTAGTTATTTAGGGCTGCCATAACAAAATATCACAGTCTGGATGGCTTAAACAACAGACCTTTATTGTCTCACAGTTCTGGAGGCTAGAAGTTTGAGATCAAGGTTTCTTCTGATGCCTCTCTCCTTAGCTTGTAGACCAACATCTTCTCACTGTGTCCTCACATGGTCTTTTCTCTGCACATTTTCATCCCAGGTGTTTTTCTCTATGTGCACACATTTCCTCTTCTTCTAAGGACACCAGTCAGATTGAGTTAGGGCCTACTCTACCAACTTTATTTTATTTCTTTATTTTTTAATTAAGTTCTCTATTTTAATCCCAGTACACTCAACATAGTGTGCCATACCAGCCTTAGGTATACAAGTTATTCAACAATTCCACATATCACTCAGTGCTCATCATAAGTGGACTCTTTAATTCCCATAACCTATTTCAGTTTGCTCACCATAGGTTAGAGTCTATTTCTTGGTTTGTCTCTCTCTCCCACTTTTCTATTTGTTTGCCTCACTTCTTGAATTCCACATATGAATGAAATCATATGGTATTTTCTCTCACTTATTTTGCAAAGCATTGCACTCTTTGTATCCTGAAACTCAACTGGATCCATTTATCAGTTCCAATAGTTTTCCTGTGGAGTCCTTAGTGTTTTCTATATATAGTAATATGTCCTCTGCAGATAGTGAAATTTCCAGCCGTTCCTTACTAATTTGAATGCCCTCCATTCCTTCTTGTTGTCTAATTGCTGTAGCCAGGGCTTCTAGTGGTACCATGTTGAACAAATGTGGTGAGAGTGGACATCCCTGTCTTGTTCTTGACCCTAGGGGAAATGCTCTCAGGTTTTCACCATTGACTATGATGCTATCTGTGAGTTCTTCATATAAGACCTCCATTATGTTGACGTGTGTTTCCTCTAGACCTACTTTGCTGGGGGTTTTCACTATGAATGGATCTTGTCTTTGTCAGATGCTTTTTCTGCATCTATTGAAATGATAATATGGTTTTTATCCTTTCCCTTATTGATGTGATGTATCAAATTGAATGATTTGTGAATATTGACTTGCATCACAGGAATAAATCTCATCCAACCATTGTGAATTTTTCGATGTATTGTTGGTTTTAGTTTGCTAACATCCTGCTGAGGATACCCACATCCGTGTTTACAAGCGATACTAGCCTACAGTTTGCCCTTTCCATGGTGTCTCCATCTGGTTTTGGCATCAGAGTGATACCAGTCCCACAGAATGAAATTCCTCCTCTACCCTCTGGAATACTTTAAGAACAGGCACCAACTCCTCTCTAAACATTCAGTAGAGGGGCAACTGGGTGGCTCAGTTGGTTAACCATCTGCCTTCAGCTCAGGTCACAATCCCAGAGTCCTGGGATCAAGCCATGCAGTGGGTTCCCTGCTCAGCAGGGAGCCTACTTCTCCATCTCTCTCTGCCTACTGCTCCCCCTCCCCTGCTTGTGTGTGTGAGTCTGTCAACTAAATGAATAAAATATTTGAAAAAAAAAATAAACATTTGGTAGGACTCACCTGCAAAGCCACTGCTCCTGGACTTTTGTTTGTTGGAATTTCCTTGACTACTGATTCAATTTCACCACAGGCAATTGGTCTGTTCAATCCCTTTACCTCTTCCTGCTTTAGCCCTGGCAGGTTATATGCTTCTAGGAATTCATCCCACCTCTTCCAGGTAGTCCAATTTGTTGGCATATAATTTTTCATAATATTCTCTTATAATTGTTTGTATTTCTATGGTGTTGGTTGTCATTTCTCCTCTTCCGTTTATGATTTTGTTTGCTTGAGTCCTCTCTCTTTTTCTTCTGATGAGTCTGGCCAGAGAGCTTATCAATTTCAGTGATCCTATCAGAGAACAAGCCCCTGGTTTCATTGAGCTGTTCTATTGGTTTGTTTTCAATCTCTATAGCATTTATTTCTGCTCCAATCTTTATTATTTCCTTCCTTCTGCTGGCTTTGAGTTTTGTTTATTCTTCTTGCTCAAGCTTCTTTATTTATAAAGTTAAGTTGTTTATTTGAGATTTTCTTGCTGCTTGAGGCAAGCCCATATTACTATAAACTTCCCTCCTGGAACTATCACCAAATATATTCACATTCTAAGGTACTGGTGGCTAGGGCTTCAAGGTATGAAGTCTGGAGGAACACATTGCAGCCTATAACATATATTATCTAGTTTATCCTGCAATATTATGAGGTAAATTCATTCTGCATTTTACAAATGCAGAAGTGCTTGGGAAGAAGTCTAAATATAAAACCAGCTCATTAATTTGAAAAAAATCAAACTAAAATGTTAACAAAAAGATATTTTTAAAGTTTCACTTTTAGGGGCACCTAGGTGGCTCAGTGGGTTAAGCATCTGCCTTCAGCTCAGGTCATGATCTTGGGGTCCTGGGATCAAGCCCTGAATCAGGCTCTCTGCTCAGCAGGGAGCCTGCTTCCTCTTCTCTCTCTGCCTGCTGCTCTGCCTACTTGTGATCTCTCTCTGTCAAATGAATAAATAAAATATTTTTTCAAGTTTCACTTTTAATTAAAATACAAATAGCTGGAAACAACTAAAACAGTATGGATTTTTATTTGAGAGGAGGGTGATTTTGTTTTTTCAATTTGTCAACCAATAGTTTGGGATTAATCATTTTGTAATTTATATCCATTCATTTACTTTCAGATTAGCTAGCAATCAGATTTGTAGAATACATTTGGGGAAAATGAACTTCTGGGGAAGATGACAGAGTAGGAGGATCCTAGGCACACCTCTTCTTATAGATGTAGATAGATAACACCCATATCAGACAATATTTGGTCTTACTCAACTCAAGCACTAGGTGACCCCAGACTGACCCACTAACAACACAGGGAACAAATACTGCTCATAACAGGTAAAGAGAGCCACTGCAGATGACTGGACTGAAGACAAAGGTGCCTCAGCACAACAGTATGGCACATACACACACCTACGGAGTGTCAAGTTCTGGTGAGTGGGATATTGCAATGCAGAACATTACAAGATCACTTCTTCATATTGCCACTATTTCCAAGAGCAGGAGATATAACTGATTTTCCTAACACATAGAAACATATACATAGAGTTAGACAAAATGAGGAGACAGAGGAATATCTCCTAAATGAAAGAAGAGGACCAAAGTCACAGCAAGATAGCTAAATGAAATGCAGATAAATAATATACCTGGTAGAAAATTTAAAGGAATGTTCATAAAGACACTCACTGGACTTGAGAAAAGAGTGGAGGACCTCAGTGAGACCCTCAACAAAGAAGTAGAAAATATTAAAATAAACCAGTCAGAGATGAAGAGCCCAATAACTGAAATTTAAAATACACTAAAGAAAATAAATAGTGGACTAGAGGGGCGCCTGGGTGGCTCAGTGGGTTAAGCGTCTGCCTTAGGCTCAGGTCATGATCCCAGGGTCCTGGGATTGAGCCCCGCATCGGGCTTTCTGCTCAGCAAGGAGCCTGCTTCCCCCTCCCTCTGCCTGCCTCTCTGCCTGCTTGTGATCTCGCTCTCTCTCTCTCTCTGTGAAATAAATAAATAATTTTTTAAAAAAAATAGTGGACTAGAAGAAACAGTGGCCTGGAGGACAAAGTAATGGAAAGTGATCAAGCTGAACAGGAAAAAGAAAAAAGAATAATGAGGGACGCCTGGGTGGCTCAGTTAAGCGGCTGCCTTCGGCTCAGGTCATGATCCCAGCATCCTGGGATCGAGTCCCACATCGGGCTCCTTGCTCAGCAGGGAGCCTGCTCCTCCCTCTGCCTCTGCCTGTCTCTCTGTCTGCCTGTGCTCGCTCTCTTCCTCTCTCTAACTAATAAATAAAAAAAAAAGAATAATGAATAATGAGAATAGACTAAGGGACTCAGTGATATCATCAAACATAATAACATTTACATTATAGGGGTCCCAGAAGGAAAGAAGAGAGAAAATGGGGCAGAAATTTTGTTTGAAGAAATAATAGTCAAAATTTCCTAATCTGGGGAAGGAAACAGAAATCCAAATTAAGGATGCACACCAGAGCCCAGAACAAAATTGACCCAGGGAGGTCATACATTAAAATGCAAAACTTAGGGGCACCTGGGTGGCTCAGTGGGTTAAGCCACTGCCTTCAGCTCAGGTCATGATCTCAGGGTCCTGGGATCGAGTCCCGCATCGGGCTCTCTGCTCAGCAGGGAGCCTGCTTCCCTCTCTCTCTCTCTCTCTCTGCCTACTTGTGATCTCTCTCTGTCAAATAAATAAATAAAATCTTTAAAAAATGCAAAAATTAGTGATACAGAGAGCATTTTAAAAGCAGCAAGAGAAAAGAAAACAGTTACATGCAAGGGAAACTCCATAAAGCTATCAGTGGATTTCTTAGCAGAAACTTTACAGGCCAGAAAGAAGTGCAAGATATTAAGGGAGACTATGAGTGGAAAGGTAAGAAAAGTAGGAAGCACAAAAGCAGCAAAATTACATATATTTCTAAAAAATCAGTTAAAGGATTCACAAAATAAAAAGATGCAAAGTATGACACCATATAACTAGAATGGGTTCAAATTTAAGCAATCATCAGCATAATACAGATTGCTACATGCATAAGAGGTTACATATAAATGTAATGGTAGCCACAAATAAAAAGTTGGCAATGATATGCTAAAAATAAAGAGAAAGAATCCAAGTATATCACTAAAGAAAACTAGCAAACCATGAGAGAAGAGAACAAGAGCAGAAAAGAAATAAGAACTACAAAAATAACCATAAAACAAGTAACAAAATGGAAATACATTCATACCATAAATGGTTACTTTGAGTGTATATGGGCTTGAAGCTCCAATCAAAAGACATAGGGTGACAGAATGGATGAAAAGGTAAGATCTATCTATATGCTGTCTACAAGAGACTCATTTCAGACCTAAAGACACCTTCAGATTGAAAGTGAAGGGCTAGAAAGGCTGGAAAGACACATGCATATAGAAGTGAAAAGAAAGCTAGGCAACAATGCTCATATCCTACCAAGACTTTAAAACAAAGACTGTAACAAGAGACAAAGAAGGGCTGTATATAATCATATAGGGAACAATTCAACAAGAACATATAACAACTGTAAATATTTATGCACACAACATGGGAGCACCAAAACAAATAAAGCAGCTAATAACAAACATGAAGAAATTAATCAATAGTAATACATTAATAGTAGGGGAATTTAATACCCTACTTGCATCAGTGGATAGATCATCCAAATGGAAAATCAACAAGTAACAGTGGCTTTGAAGAACACATTGGACCAGATGGATCTAACATTTCATCCTATACAGAACAGTTCATCCTAAAACAGCAGAATACCTATTATTTTCAAGTGCACATAAGACATTCTCCAAAATATATCACATGTTAGGTCACAAAATGAATCTCAACAAATTCAGAAAGATTGAAATCACTACTATACATCTTTTCCAACCATGACAGTATGAAACTAGAAATCAACCACACAAAAAAATCTGGAAAGAACACAAATACATGGAGAGTAAATAATATGTTAACTAAACGGTTAATGCAACAACCAAGAAATCAAAGAGGAAATTGAAAAATACATATAAACAAATGAAAAGGAAAACTCATTGGTACAAAGTATTTGTGATGCAGCAAAATCAGTTCTAAGTGGAAAGTTTATAGCATTACAGGCCTACCCAAAGAAGCAAGAAAAATCTTAAATAATCAATCTAAACTTACACCTAAGAGAACCAGGAAAAGAACAAATAAAACTCAAAGTCAGGGTGCCTGGATGGCTCAGTGGGTTAAGCCTCTGCCTTTGGCTCAGGTCATGATCTCAGGGTCCTGGGATCAAGGCCCACATCTGGCTTTCTGCTTGGTGGGAGCCTGCTTCCTCCTCTCTCTCTCTGCCTGCCTCTCTGCCTACTTGTGATCTCTCTCTGTCAAATAAATAAATAAAATCTTTTTTAAAAAACTCAAAGTCAGTAGAAGGAAGGAAATAATAATGTTAGAACAGAAATAAATGAAATAGAAACTAAAAAAATTAAAAATAAATAAAAATAAAACAGGTCAATGAAACCAGGAGCTGCTTCCCTGAAAAGATCAAAAATATTGATAAACCTGTAGCCAGACTCTTCAAAAAGAGAAAGAGAGAGTGACAAAATCAGGAACAAAAGAGGGGAATTAACAAGCAAGACCACAAAAATGCAAAAGATTATAAGAGAATATTATGAAAAATTGTATCCTAATAAATTGGACACCTAAAAGAAAGGGATAAATTCCTAGAAACATAAAACCTCCCAAAATTGAATCAGGAAGAGATAGGAAATTAGAACAGATTCATTCCCAGTAATGAAATTGAACCAGTACTCAAAGAACTCCCAACAAATAAAAGTTCAGGACCAGACAGCTTCATGGATAAATTATATCAAACATTTGGAGAAGCATTAGTACCTATTTTTCTCAAACTATTCAAAAATAAAAATAAAAAAGGAAGAAAGGCTTCCAAACTTTTATGAGGTCAGCATTTACCTGATGCTCAAAACCACTATAAGACACTATGAAAAAAAAGAGTTTTACTGGCCAATATTTTTGATGAACATAGATGTACAAATCATCAACAAAGTATTAGAAAGCCAAATTCAAAAACACATTTAAAAAGTCATTCACAGGATACCTGGGTGGCTCATTCGGTTAATCATCTACATTCCACTCAGGTCATGATCCTGGGGTCCTGGGATTGAGTCCCACATCAGGCTCCTTGCTCAGCAGGGCGCCTGCTTTTCCCTCTGCCTGTAGCTACCCCTGTTTGTGCATGCTCTCTCTGTGTCAAAAAAAAAAAAAAAAGTGAATAAAATCTAAGTAAATAAATAAATAAAATCATTCACTACAACCAAGGGTGCAAGGGTGCTTCAATATTTGCAAATCAAACATGATATAGCACATCAAAAAGAGAAGGGATAAAAACCATATTGTCATTTCAATAGATGCAGAAAAAGCATTTGACAGGGTGCCTGGGTGGCTTGGTTGTTAAGCGTCTGCCTTCAGCCCAGGTCATGATCCCAAGGTCCTGGGATCAAGTCCCACATCAGGCTCCCTGCTCAGCAGAAAGCCTGCTTCTCCCTCTCCCACTCCCCCGCTTGTGTTCCCTCTCTTACTGTATCTCTCTCTATCAAATAAATAAAATCTTTTAAAAAAAGATTTTAAAAATGTGGGGATAAAAACATTTGACAAAGTACAACTTCTGTTCATGAAAAAAAACCTCAACAAAGTAGGTTTAGAGAGTACATACCACAACATAATAGAAGTGATGTATGAAAAATCCACAGCTAATATTATCCTCAATGGGGAAAACAGAGCTTTTCCTCTACAGTCAGGAACAACACAAGGATGTCCACTCTCACCACTTCTATTCAACATAGTACTGGAAGTACTGGAAGTCCCAGCATCAGCAATCAGACAATGAAAAGAAATAAAAGGCACCCGAATTGGTAAGGAAGAGGTAAAATTTCCACTATTTGCAGATGACACTCTATATATAGAAAACCCTAAAGTCTCCACTAAAAAAAAACTACTGGAACTTATACATAGATCCTATAAGATCACAGGATACAAATTCAATATACAGAATTCTGTTGCATTTTTATTTTTATACACTAATAATGAAGTTGCAGAAAGAAAAATTAATAAAACAATTCCATTTACAAAGTCACTAAAAGAGTTAAATACCTAAGAATACCTGAGGGGATGAAAGACCTGTACTCTGAAAACTGTAAAACCATAAAACGCTGATGAAAGGAATTGAAGATGACATAACCAAATGGGAAGATATTCTATGCTCATGGTTTGGGAGAAAAAAATTTGTTAAAATGTCTATAATATCCCAAATAATCTATAGGTTTAATGCAATTTCTATCAAACTACCAACAGCATTTTTCATAGAACTAGAAAAAATAATTCTAAAATTTGTATGAAATCACAAACCACTCCAAATAGCCAAAGCAAACTTGAGAAAGAAGAACAAAACTGGAGGCATCACAATCCCAGATTTCAAGATATACTACAAAGCTATAGTAATCAATTCAGATGGTAGTGGCACAAAAATAGGCACATAGGTCAATAGAATAGAATAGAGAGTCCAAAACAAACCCACAATTATATGGTGAATTAATCTTCCACAAAGAATGCAACAATATACAATAGGAAAACTTCTCCTCAGCAAATGGTGTTGAGACAATTTGACAGCTACATGCAAAAGAATGACACTGGACCACTTTCTTACATCATACACAGAAATATATTCTAGGGGCACCTGGGTGACTCAGTGGGTTAAAGCCTCTGCCTTCAGCTCAGGTCATGATCCCAGGGTCCTGGGATCAAGCCCTGCATCGGGCTCCCTGCTCAGCAGGGAGCCTGCTTCCCCCCCACCTCTCTGCCTGCCTCTCTGCCTACTTGTGATCTCTGTCCGTCAAATAAATAAAATAAAATCTTTAAACACACACAAACACACACACATATGTGTATATATATATATATGTATATATTTAAAAATGGATGAAAAACGTAGATGTGTGACCTAAAACCATAAAATTCCTAGAAGGGAGTAATTCTCTAACATCTGCTATAGCAACATTTTTCTAGATATGTCTCCTGAAGCAAGGGAAGTAAAAGCAAAAATAAATGATTGGGACTACATTCAAATAAAAAACTTCTGCACAGCAAAGAAAACAATCAACAGTACCAAAAGGTAACCTATTGAATAGGAGATTGATATATCTGATAAAGGGTTATGTCCAAAATATATAAAGAACTTATACAACTCAACAACAACAAAAACCATAATCCAATTTAAAAATGAGCAGAAGACAGGAACAGACATTTCTCCAAAAAAGACATATAGGTGGCCAAGAGACACATGTAAAGATGCTCAACATTACCCAATTATCAGGGTAAGGCAAATCAAAACTACAATGAGATATCACTTCATACCTGTCAGAATGGTTGAATTCAAAAACACAAAAAACAGTAAGTATTGGAGAGGATATGGAGAAAAAGGACCCGTCATCCCCTGTTGGTGGGAAGGCAAGCCACCATGGAAAAGACTATGGAGATTCCTCAAAAATTAAAATGAGGACTACCATACAATCCAGTAAATGCACTACTGAGTATTTTCCCAAAGAATATGGAAACACTAATTCAAAAAGATATATGGGGGCGCCTGGATGGCTCAAGGGGTTAAAGCCTCTGCCTTCGGCTCAGGTCATGATTTCAGGGTCCTGGGATAGAGCCCTGCATCAGGCTCTCTGCTCAGCAGAGAGCCTGCTTCCTCCTCTGTCTCTCTGTCTGCCTCTCTGCCTACTTGTGATCTCTGTCTGTCAAATAAATAAATAAATAAATAATCTTTTAAATAAAGATACACGTACCCCTGTGTTTACTAAAGCATGATTTACTATAGCCAAAACACAGAAGCAGCCCAAGTGTCCCCTGACAGATGAATGGATGAGTTGGTGCAACTGCCCTCCTGAGACAAACCTGTATCAGTCCCAGCACAGAAAGACCCTACCCCAGAAGACCAGCTCGGGTCCCCACCACACCAAGTCCCTAAAGTCTGGAGTTTAAAAACTCAGCCAACCTGCCTGGGATAGACCCCAAGGTACACTGCTCTGTCTAGTGGGCAGGCAGCCTGGACACAGGGTGAAGGCAGTGATCTGAGGGACACCTGGGACACACAAAGGGAGATTGTTCACTCTTCTGAGAGGGCTTCTGAATAGCAGCAGTCAAGAACTCCCCTCTCTGGGGACTACGGAGCTGGCTGGCCCCATTTCCCTCCCCACCTCTCAGCATAAAACTAATGTCAGTAAACAGCACTGCACCAACACTGGTGGACAGAACCGCATTCACCAAGCCCTACCCCGCTGCACTGGTATTTAATCCTGAGTTTCAGGATTCAGGAGATATTGCTGGCTCAATATTTGCAAATCACTCAATGTGATACATCACATCAACAGGAAAAAGAATAAAGACCGTGTGATCATTTCAATACATGCAGAAACAACATTTGACAAAGACAATATCCATTCATGATAAAAAAAACAAACAAACACAAAACCCTGCAACGAAGTAGGTTTAGACAGAACATACCTCAACAACATAAGGGCCAAATATAAAAACTCCACAGCTAACAGCATACTTAATGGGGAAATACTGAAAGACTTTCCCCTACAGTCAGGAATAAGACAAGGATGTCCACTCTTACTACTGCTATTTAACAGTGTTGGATGTCTTAGCCTCAGCAGTCAGACAATAAGAAGAAATAAAAGGCATCCACATCAGCAAGGAAGAAATTCAACTTTCACTATTTGCAGAGGACATGATACAAAATGTAGAAAACCTGAAAGTCTCCACCAAAAAATTGCTAAAACTGACACATGAATTCAGCAAAGTCACAGGATTCAAAATCAATGTACAGACATCTGTTGCTTTTCTATGCATCAATAATGAAGCAGCAGGGGAAAAAAATCAAGGACTCAATCTTATTTACAACTGCACCAAAAACTGTAAGATACCTAGGGATAAACCTAACCAAAGAGGTAAAAGATCTGTACTCAAAAACTATAGAGCATTTATGAAAGAAATTGAAGATGACAGAAAGAAACAGAAAAGCATTCCATGCTCATGGATTGGAAGAAATTTTTTGATAAAATGTCTATACTAGGGGCGCCTGGGTGGCTCAGTGGGTTAAAGCCTCTGCCTTCAGCTCAGGTCGTGATCCCAGGGCCCTGGGATTGAGTCCCGCGTACGGCTCTCTGCTCTGAGGGGAGCTTGCTTCCTCCTCTCTCACTGCCTGCCTCTCTCCCTACTTGGGATCTCTGTCTGTCAAATGAATAAATAAAATATTTTTTTAAAAATGTCTATACTACCCAAAGCAACCTATACATTTAGTTCAGTCCCTATCAAAATGCCACCAGCATTCAGGGCACCTGAGTGGTTCAGTCAGCTAAGCGTCGGACTCTTCATTTTGGCTCAGGTCATGATATTAGGGTCATGAGATGGAGCCCCACATCAGGTTCCATACTCAGCGCAGAGTCTGCTTGGGATTCTGTCTCTCCCTCTTCTCCGGCCCCTCTCCCCCATTTGTGCACGCTCTCTCTCTCTCTCTCCCTCTCCCCTTCTCTTTCTCTCTCTCAAATAAATAAACAAAATCTTTTTAAAAATACCACCAGCATTTTTCACAGAGGTACAACAAACAATCCTAAAATTTGTATGGAACCAGAAAAGGCCCGAATACCCAAGTTAATCTTGAAAAAGAAAAGCAAAGCTGGAGGCATCACACTTCCAGACTTTAAACTATATTACAAAACTGTAGTCATCAACGTGATATGGTACTGGCACAAAAACAGACACAAAGATCAAGAGAGTAGAAAAGTCAGAAATGGACCACAACTATATGGTTAACTAATCTTTGACACCCAGTGGAAAAAAGACAGTCTCTTCAACGAATAGTGTTGGGAAAATTGCGCAGCCACAGGCAGGAGAATAAAAATGGCCCACTTTCTTATACCATACACACACACACACACACAAATTCAAAATGGATGAAAGACCTCAATGTGAGACAGGAATCCATTAAAATCCTAGAGGAGAACACAAGCAACAACCTCTTTGGCCTCAGCCACAAAAAAGTCTTACTAGGCACATCTCCAGAGGCAAGGGAAACAAAAGTAAAAATGAACTATTTAGATTTCATCAAGATAAAAAGCTTATGTAGAGTGAAGGAAATAATCAATAAAACTAAAAGCAACCTTTGGAATGGGAGAAGATATTTGCAAATGACATATCTATAAAGTGTTAGTATCCAAAATCTATAAAGAATGTATCAAATTCAATGCTCAAAAAATAATAATTCAGTTAAGAAATGGGCAGAAGGCATAAAAAGATATGTTTCCAAAGAGGTCATCGAGATGGCTAACAGACACATGAAAAGATGTTCCACATCACTCATGATCAGGGAAATACAAATCAAAACTATAATGAGATATCACCTCACACCAGTCAGAATGTCTAAAATTAACAAGTCAGGAAAAAACAGATATTGGCGAGGATACAGAGAAACAGAACCCTCTTACACTGTTGGTAGGAATGCAATCTGGTGCAGCCACTCTGGAAAACAGTATAAAGGTTCCTTGAAAAGGTAAAAATGGGGGGCACCTGGGTGGCTCAGTGGGTTAAGCCGCTGCCTTCGGCTCAGGTCATGATCTCAGGGTCCTGGGATCGAGTCCCACATCGGGCTCTCTGCTCAGCAGGGAGCCTGCTTTCCCCTCTCTCTCTCTGCCTGCCTCTCTGCCTACTTGTGATCTCTCTGTCTGTCAAATAAATAAATAAAATCTTTAAAAAAAAAAAGAAAAGGTAAAAATGGAATTACCCTATGATCTAGCAATTGCACTACTAGATATTTACCCAAAGAATACAAAAATATTGATTTGAAGGGATACATGTGCCTGATGTTTATAATAGCGTTAGAAACAATAACCAAATTATGGAAACAGCCCTAATGTCCTTTGACTGATGAATGTACAAAGAAGTTGTGGGGTGTGTGTGTGTGTGTGTGTGTATATATATATATATTACTCAGCCATAAAAAGTGAAATCTTGCCAGTGGCAACTGCATGGATGGAGCTAGAACATATTATGGTAAGTGAAATAAATCAGTCAGGGAAAGACAAATACCATATGATTTCACTCATGTGGGTAATTAAGAAACAAAAAAGATAAACATAGGAGAAGGGGAAAAAAAGAGAGGGAGGGAAACCATAAAAGACTCTTTTTTTTTTTTAAGATTTTATTTATTTATTTGACAGACAGAGATTACAAGTAGGCAGAGAGGCAGGCAGAGAGAGAAGAGGAAGCAGGCTCCTGGCCGAGCAGAGAGCCCGATGCAGGGCTAGATCCCAGGACTCTGGGACCAGGACCTGAGCTGAAGGCAGAGGCTTTAACCCACTGAGCCACCCAGGCGCCCCCATAAAAGACTCTTAACTAGAGAGAAGAAACTGAGAGCTACTGACGGGAAGGTACATGGGGGGATGGGCTAAATGTGTGATGAGTATTAAGGAGGGCAGTTGCTATGATGGGTACTGGGTGTTATATGTAAGTGACAATTCACTAAATACTACTCCTGGAACTAATATTATTCTACATTTTAACTAACTAGAATTTAAATAAAAACTTGAAGAAAATAAAGTTGTAGCTGTATTAGTTTTTAAAAAAAATAAATAAAGTTGTAGATATAGTACTTTAAAAAATAAAGAAAATCAAAAAAAGAAAAATTAAGATAGGATATAAATAAGCAGTTCACTGAAAGAAAAGCTCAAATGGCTCCCAAATATATGAAAAGATTATCAACATCACAAATATTCAGAACCATGTCAATAAAAGGTAATAAAAGTTCACTTTAATACCACTGGAATTGCAAAAATTATGAAAGTGGATAATAGCAAGGTTACTAATGTTGTAAGTAGATGGGTCCTATTGTGTACTATTCTTGAGAGTCTTAATATTACAGACTTCTATAAGGCTTACTTATAAAAGGTTTTCAAAGTCCTATTTTGTGATTCTATTCGTTTTAATACTTTTGTGATTGTAGAAGTACCAATTTAT
>RCUC01112429.1:0-18654 GCA_003697995.1 Taxidea taxus jeffersonii | reverse complement strand
CCCCCCCCCCCATCTTGCAGATGGGAAAGCAGAGGGCCAGGGAGTGAGGTTTGGACCCTCCTGAGGGCCCCAGCACCTTTGGTGAGGCTCTCTTATCACAATGGGGACGTGGACAAGAACAAACTTCAGCTGAATTTCTGAAATGCCAAGTTATAGGGAGAGAAAGCCCATCTCTTGCTGCCTTACCCCAATGGCAGGGCTACCTTCGGGCATGGCTGGATCCAGATCCTCGAAGACTCCAGGATATGTGTCTCTCCATCAGCTGTCCTCTTCTTCCTTTATTTTTTAATTTTTTAAAAAACTGTACTTTTTTTAAAAATTTATTTATTCCACACACACAGAGAGAGAGAGAGAGAGAGAGCACGCGGGGGGGGCAGCAGAGGGAGAAGGAGAAGCAGACTCCCCAACTGAGCAGTGAGCCTGATGCAGGGCTCAATCCAACGACCCCAGGATCATGACCCGAGCTGAAGGCAGATGCCTAACCAACTGAGCCACCCAGTGCCCTATTCTTCTTCCTAAAAACAAACAAAACCGTTGTGGTAAAGTACCCATGACATAAAATTTATCATTTTGGGGACGCCTGGGTGGCTCAGTTGGTTAAGCGGCTGCCTTTGGCTCAGATCATGATCCCAGCGTCCTGGGATCGAGTCCCACATCTGGCTCCTTGCTCACCAGGGAGCCTGCTTGCCTGCCACTCTGTCTGCCTGTACTCATTCGCTCTCTCTCCCTCTCTCTCTGACAAATAAATAAAATCTTTTTTAAAAAATTATCATTTCAAAAATTATAAAGTGTACAATTCAGTGGTTTTTAGTGCATTCGTGATGCCCTGCAGGAATCCCTTCTGTCTCAGAACATGTTCCTCTTCTCCCAAAGGGAAAGCTGATCCCTGTTAGCAGGCACTCCCCATCCCCTCCTCCACCCCCTGGCAATCACTAATCTGTTTTCTGTCTCTATGGATTTGCCTGTTCTAAATGTTTCATATAAACAGAGTCGTACAACATGTGTCCTTTTGCGTCTGGCTTCTCTCGCGGAGCATGTCCTCAAGGTTCATTCACGTTGCCGCTTGGATAGGAGTCCCGTTCCTTTTCAAGCCTAACTAACATTTTATTGGACTCACGGACCACATTTCGCGTATTCATTCAACAACCTGGGTTGTTCCCACCCTTTTGCGATTGTGCGAAAGGAATGCCGTGAGCGCGTCCGTGCCAAGTGTCGTTTGAAGACCTGTCTTCAGGCCTCTGGAGTATGTAACTGGCGCGAGAGATCCCTGAATCCTGTAACTGGATTGTCTGACTTTCCGAGGAGCTGCCACCCTGCTTTCCACAGTGGCCACGCCACTGACACTCCCTCCAGCACTTCCGGGGGGCTCCGGCTTCTCCGCAACCCGGCCAATACTCATTTTCGGCTCGTGGTGACGGCCATCCTCGTGGGTGTGAGGTGGAATCTGATTCTCATCTCCCTGCTCAGCTCTCTTCCAGCCCCTCCGGGTGCCTATATCTCCAAGCCAAGGTCTAAAGGAAACTGAGCTCCTTTCCCGCGATAGGCCCAGCCGAGATCTCGGGGCTGACTCTCATTGGTCCAGCTCAGGTCCCACGCCCCTACCAGGACCAATCACTGTGCTCTGGCCCAAGCCAGCCTCTCTGGGTGGGGCGGGTGGGGGCCGGCGGTGGTGGTGAGCCCCTCCTGGATGTCACTCTGAGTAGGCAAATGGTAGAGACTGGATTCCCCCACTCCTGACTCTTGGGCTCCAATGGGCATTCTGGATCACAGGCTCTTACTCCCAACCTGCTTTCATGGGGGTGATTCTGGCAGTGTGCCAAGCCCCCATCCTCCCCTTGGTCTCCAAACACTAAGAGAGGCCCTTCTTGCTGCCCTCTGCCCTTGGGAAGCGTGGTGATCCCAGCTCTGACCCAGGCTTCCCTGGAAGCGTGCCACTGGGGGCGGCTGCAGGCCCAGCCAAAGCCCTTCCCTACTCTGGTGGCCTCTTGACCTCTCCTGGGTACCAGGCAACCTTGAACATCACAGGAAACAGGCTTTGCCCAGAACGGCTGCTACCGCCGCCTGTTATTTCCAAATGGCTGGCGGGTAGTGGAGGAGCCCACAGGAAGGGCCTCCTCACCCCATCGCCAGTTCCAAGGTAGCACAGTGATGTTCAGCTCCCTTGTTCCCAGCCCTGCTTCAAGCCCCGAAGGGCTGAAGCGGGCAGAAACGGCAGGATTGAAGGGAATCTGTAAGATCAGGGTGGTGACGGTGACCCAGATGGTGGTGGGAAGAGGGGGGCAGGGAACAAACAGAAGCCCAGAGAGGGTAAGACATTTGCTCAGGGCCACACAGTAAACAAGGGGTGGATCTGATTCCAAACTCTAACCTTTTTCCCCCTTTAAAAAAAAAAAATCAGTTTTTATTGTAGTAAAAAACACTTAACATAAAATTTACCATCTTAATCATTTTTAAATGGCATCAAGTTCACATTGTTGTGCAGTCATTTCCAGAACTTTTTTCTATTTTTTTTTAAAGATTTTATTTATTTATTTGAGAGAGAGAGCATGAGAGGGGAGAAGGTCAGAGGGAGAAGCAGGCTCCCCGCGGAGCTGGGTGCCCAATGTGGGACTCCATCCTGGAATTCCGGGATCTTAACCAACTGAGCCACCCAGGCACCCATTTTTCTTTTCTTTTTTTTTTCAAGATTTTATTTATTTATTTGACAGAGAGAGAGAGAGATCACAAGTAGGCAAAGAGGCAGGTAGAGGTAGAAGCAGGCTCGCAGCCAAACAGAGAGCCCAATGTGGGGCTCAATCCCAGGACCCCGAGACCATGACCTGAGCTGAAGGCAGAGGCTCAACCCATCAAGCCACCCAGGCGGCCCCCCCCCCTTTTTTTTTTAAAGATTTTACTTATTTATTTGAGAGAAAGCACACGTGGAGGGAGGGACAGGACGCTGGGATCATAACCTGAGCCAAAGCAGACACTTAACTGACTGAGCCACCCAGGCACCCCCAGAAGACCCGATTTTATTTTATTTTTTTAAAGACTTCATTTATTTATTTAACAGACAGAGATCACAAGTAGGCAGAGAGGCAGGCAGAGAGAGAAAGGAGGAAGCAGGCTCCCCACCGAGCATAGAGCCCAATTCGGGGCTCAATCCCAGGATCCTGGGATCATGACCTGAGCCGAAGGCAGAGGCTTTAACCCACGGAGCCACCCAGGCAACCCCAGAAGACCTGATTTTATTTTTTTTTTTTTAAGATTTTTTAAAAATTTATTTGGCAGAGAGAGAGAGAGTGCAGGACCAAGCATAGGCAGACAGAGTGGCAGGCAGAGGCAGAGGGAGAAGAAGGCTCACTGCTGAGCAAGGAGCCCGATGTGGGACTCTGAGCCGAAGGCAGCTGCTTAACCAACTGAGCCACCCAGGTGTCCCGAAGACCTGATTTTAAACAGCCAACTTGCCCCTGTGGCCTGGAGGATTTGGGACCACCGGGTGCTCCAAGCTGGGTCATTAAACAGTCCTATAAGAAGAAGCTTACAAAGGATAATGATGACTCTCAGAGGTAACTATTTCTCTCCCCATCACAGAGATGGAAAAACCAAGACTCGGGGATGGGACAGCCCTTGTCCAGCGAATCCTTCCTCTAATTACACCTGCCTGGGAGGCTGTGAGGGCCAAGCCAGCCTTGGCATATCTGGCATTCCAGTCCTCGGCACCTGGGGAGGGGGGTAAGAAGCGGGTGGGGGGCTTGGGGCCCAGTATGTGCTTCAGGAGAACTTGAGCGTGATGTGATTCTAGAGCAATGCCTCATTGTCCAGATGGGAAACTGAGTCACCTGGGTAGAGAGAGACTGGGATCCAGTCTTATGCCCTCTTGACCCCTACGTCTGCTCTTGAATGGGGGCTCCTGGGCAAGTCTCAGGCCTGTGGGCTGGCGGGGGTCCCGGAACCTGTTTTTCCACCCGGTGCTGGGGTTGATGCTGGGACGGACCAGGTCTCAGGGCTGGTGATTATTTTTTTAACCTTTGTTGCAGCCAGAGACTCAAAGCCGAAGCCGTCCTGCCCCCCACACCCGGCCCGGCGGTGGCCAGCGAGGCCACACGGCGTCCTGACCCAGCGCCTGGCCGCTGGGCCTCCTCAAACCGCCCGGTCACGGGACCGCGTCCAACTCCACATCTGGACTTTTTGATTCGGTCCCGGTTTCCAGTTGGAACAAAAGGACCTGGGTGGGCCCTGCCTCTTGCACAAAAGTTGGGCGTCAAGGGCTTGGCCCATGCCCCCTGCCTGCCTCTCCCTGGTGGACCCCATCCAGGCCAGGCCACCAAAGGCCACTCTTTGCCTGCAAAACCCATGGCTCCATCTGGAGCCTGGCCATCCCAGCCCAGGCACATGGGTCCAACCAGACACCACAAGCACACGGCCAAGGTGGGGCCGTTGGTCCCTGACGTCATCTCTCCAAGTCTTCCTGTCTCAGGCAATGACCCCACCATTCACTCAGCGCCCGGCCTGAGACCTGGGTGGTGTCTGAGACTCCTCCCTGACCCCCTCCGTCCAGTACATCAATAGCTCTTGTCCTCTCAGCTTCCAAAATATCCAGATTCAACCACTTCTCCTCTCCTGACCGCCAGCCCTGGTCTCTGCCCTCCCGACTCCTGCCTGGACGCGGGCCCCAGCCTCCTCCCCACGGCAGCCACAGGGGATGTCTCAAAATCATAAATCAGATTATGTTCCCCTCCCTCTCACACCCTTCATGGCTCCCCATTTCTCTCGGAATAAAAACCACTTTCTCTCTGTGGCCTACAGAGCCCCATGTGATCTGGCCTCAGCCCATCCCTCTGGCTTGTCTCCTCCTCCCTTGCTCACTTGGCTGCAGCTGTGCCAGCCTCCTCCGTGTCCCTCCAGCACCCAAGCCCTTTCCTGCCCCAGGGCCCCACGAGTCATCCCTTCTGTCTGGAATGCTCATCCTCCACATCAACACAATATTCTCCTATCCTCCTTCAAGTCTCAGCTTAAATGTTAGCCCCTCAGGAGGCCTCTCCCAACCCCTGAGCAGAGATACCTCCCACTTTCTTCCCAATACTCTCCAACCTTTGAAATTATCATCATCTTCTGTTCATTCAAATACAGACTATATTTGCATACCATTGTGCCCAGCACGTAATAGGTGGGGTTGTGTCTTCTTGGGGACAAAGGGACCTACCAGTCCCAATGACAACGTTTGAGAAACATCTATCTTTCTAAGGCTCCTTGACCTCCTCCCGCAACATCCCGGGATTTAAAACCAAGAACCACTGGGGGCACCTGGGTGGCTCAGTGGGTTAAGCCTCTGCCTTCAGCTCGGGTCATGATCTCAGGGTCCTGGGATGGAGCCCCACATCTGGCTCTCTGCTTGGCAGGGAGCCTGCTTCCCTCTCTCTCTCTACCTGCCTCTCTGACTGCTTGTGATTTCTCTCTCTGTCAAATAAATGAAATAAAATCTTTAAAAAAAAAAAAAAAAAGAGGGGCATCTGGGTGACTCAGTGGGTTAAAGCCCCTGCCTTTGGCTCAGGTCATGATCCCAGAGTCCTGGGATCTAGCCCCACATCAGGCTCTCTGCTCAGCAGGGAGCCTGCTTCCTCCTCTCTCTGCCTGCCTCTCTGCCTACTTGTGATCTCTGTCTGTCAAATAAAAAAAAATCTTTAAAAAAAAGAAAGAAAGAAAGAGAACATTATCCTTTATAAATAAATAAATAAATAAATAAATAAAACCAAGAACTGGTCTCAGCACATGCCAGAATGGTTGCAGCTGCAATGGGGGATGCAAAGGCAGCCATGGGGGGCCAGGAAGAGGGACCTCTAAGTTCCAGCTGAAGGAGAGATAAGAATAAGCCAGGTCAGAGGCCACAGAGGGTGCTTGGGGTGGCAGGCCCCAGATGAGCAAAGGCCTGCAGAGAACAGGGCAGCATTTTCAGAAGTGGGTTTGGGGGGCCACCCCACATGGGGTGAGGGGAAACGGGTGACAGAGCCAGATGGGATGACAGCACCTGGGATGACAGGGAAACGGGGAGCCATAGGAGGTCAGGAGGAAGAAGGCCGAGCAGACCTGTACCCCCCTGACCTGTGCCAGGCCCTTGGAGGCTCTTTCCCCAGAACTCAGCCCCCTGTGGGTTCAACATGCTCATGCTTGCTGCGACCGTCTCCAGGCAGCTTTATACTAATACTTGTGGAGAATTGTCTCCGGCCGGTGAGGCCACCCGCCATCCCCGTTGCCACAAAGCTCAGGGAGGTCTGTCAGTCCGCAGGATCCTTCCAGACCCAGATAACGCCCTGACAGCTGCCTGGCCCTCCCCGGGTCCCTCACCCTGCCCTCAAGACAGTTGGGTCCCCCCAAAGCCGCGTGTCTGGCCACCACCTCCCAGCCCTCAATGGTTGCTGAAGACCTCTCTCCTTATTCCCCTGGAATTTTCCTTACAGGCCCTGCCAACGCCTCCAGGAACATATTAAAGGAAAATGTTTCCAGTCCAAGCAGGGCTGTTTTATGGCTCTCAGGACCAGCAGTCTGACCGCAGAGTGGAAAGGCCACGTCATGCTGCTCCTCCTTCTACAGAGGGGCTCAGACCCCAGCCGCCCTCTTCTGCCCTCCTCGGAGATCTGGACTCTGCAGAGTGTCTTTACCTGAGCAAAATCCCCTTCACCCCTGTCCCCCAGACCGGGGAGAAAGTCACCAGAGGCTTGGGCTAACGCCAGGGGCTAATGTATTTTCCATCATGTGCTCACTCAACAAACACCTGCTATTCTCCCACTGTGCGCCCGTCCCTGTCGGGCGCTGGGGACCCAGTGGGGACAAGAGGGCACCTGTCCTGCCAGAGCTCTTGATTGTCCTAAGACAGTGCCGTGGAGAGTTCTACATGTCAACGAGGCTGAGCCCTAACGCCTGGTCAACTATTAAACACCAGCCCAGGTGTTGCCGTGGAGATATTTTTGTAGATGTGATTAACATCCGCGCCATTGGACCCTCAGTAATTGGGGTGGGCCTCCTCCAGTCAGCTGAAAGGCCTCGAGAGCAAAACTGAGGTTCTCCTCAGGAGGAACAAGGTCCAGCTCATCCAAGATAAAGCCAGACCGTCGCTGAAGTTCGGGACAGACTTGAGTCAGTAACGGACTATTGCATTAGGCAAAGGGCCCAGGATGGGGTGAACACCACATCAGCTGGGCATGGGGGAATGGGGAGGTGGGTGAGGTGGACTTCGGAGTCAGGGAAGGTGAACAAGTACCAAAAAAACTGGAAGGAGGGAGGGCTTGGTCCTTGTGAAACCCATCTTGGTTCACTAACTGGTGCTTCTTGAAGTTTGGCCCCTGAGGCTGGGAGGCGGAGCCCCTTGAGCAGCCTTGGGTTTTCTCAGGCAGGTACTCTAAGAGGGGCTAGGGCCATCCTAGGGATGTGGCCTTGAGCCTTGAGACACCATGTTAATTTCTGTCCGAGTCTTTAGAGGCCAAGGGTAAGGCCTAGCCGGGAAGTGGGTTCAGAGGAGCCGGGCTTGAGTTTGGCTCTGGAGAGTCTCTGCCAGCCTATGACGACAGCAAGCTCCTGCGTGGGTCTCCGGGCTGCCCACCGGCCCTGCGAGTTTCAGACTGGTCAGCCTCTGAGACTGCATAAGCCAGCTCCTTGTACTACGTCTCTTGATATATGCAAATCCTGGTGGTTCCCTCTCTGGGAGAACCTGGTTGCTGTATCAGGCAAGGTGGTCAAGCCCGCACTGAGTCAAAGGGATGGTGAACAGGGTTAACAAATGTCTCTCCAGATGAGATGGACAGGCGACCACTGAAGGTGTCTCTTTTTTTTTCCCCAAATATTTTATTTTATTATTTATTTATTTTTAAGTTTTCTTTTTTTTTTTTTAAGATTTTTTATTTATTTAGTTGACAGAGATCACAAGTAGGCAGAGACGCAGGCAGAGAGAGAAAGGGGGAAGCAGGCTCCCTGCCAAGCAGAGAGCCCGATGCGGGGCTCGATCCCAGGACCCTGAGATCACGACCTGAGCCGAAGGCAGAGGCTTTAACCCACTGAGCCACCCAGATGCCCCTATTTTATTTTATTTTTTAAAGATTTTATTTATTTATCCAAGAGGTAGAGATCACAAGTAGGCAGAGAGGCAGGCAAAGAGAGAAAGGGGGAAGCAGGCTCCCTGCCAAGTAGAGAGCCTGATGCGGGGCTTGATCCCAGGTCCCTGAGATCATGACCGGAGCCGAAAGCAGAGGCTTTAACCCACTGAGCCACCCAGGCACCCCCTGAAGGTGTCTCTTAATCAACATCCAGAAGCTGAGAAAGGAAGAAGAGAGGAGTAGGGCACTGAGGCCAGGCGCCCCAATGAAGAGCCTGGTTCTCAGGCCTGAGCCAGACAGAAGAGGTGGTCATGACATCCCCTGGTCCTTCCCCACGGTGACCACATGCGGTACTGAACTTGAGTCACCGTTCACCACAGAAGGGGGTGCCCAGACATTTCAAGGACGATCAGACGCAGAGGCTGAGTTGACATGGATCCCCAGAGACCAACAAGTCCCTGTGGCTATCTGCAGACAGAGGGCTAGGGGTCTGGGTAATGGACAGAGTCCCGGAGAAGGTCGGGCTCATAGCGGACCAGCTCACTGGGCTCCCAGTATGCAATTAGAGCTGATGAGAGCTGGCGGAACTTCCTCTGACCATGGAGCTCCTGGCCTGGGGGATGAGAGTGGGGAAGGCTGGAGGAGGTCTCTGAAACTGCCCCCCACTCCTGCCAGAGCAGTAAAAGATAACCGCTATGGCACTGGCCAAGTTACTCCCCAGTCGGCGTCTGCAGACACTAGCTGGGCCCCTGAGAATGAACGTGAACCTCCACAGGCCCAAGCGAGTAGCTGCCTCCATCCGGCTGCTGGGCCATTGTGGGGAGCCTTGCCAGGGCTTATCCCTGTTATGTGGCCCATGCCCAGGGCTCATGGCTGCTGGCTGGGTGAACACATTCTTTTCTCATTCATTCCACTGAGAAAGAAGGATGGGGGGAAAAAAGGAAAGAAAGGAAGAAGGATGGGAAATAGTTCACATTCCCATGAGATGGACAAGAATATGCATTTATAGTTTTTGCCCCAGGGCTAGGATCGCCAGATAAGATACAGATGCCTATTATGTTTGGGGGGTTGGGGGGGGGCTCTGGAACTAGATAGCGGTGGTGTTTATACAACATCGTAAATGTACTAAAAGCCAATGGATTTGTCCACCTAAAAATAGTTAAAATGGCAAAGTTTATATTGTGTGTTCTTTACCGCCATGAAAAAAGAAACAAAAATATAGGACTCCCAATCTGAATTTGAATTCAGATCAACAATGAATTTTTTTTTTAAGATTTTATTTATTTATTTTTCCGAGAGAGTGAGCACAGGCAGACAGAGTGGCAGGCAGAGGCAGAGAGAGAAGCAGGCTCCCCGCCGAGCAAGGAGCCCGATGCAGGACTCAATCCCAGGACGCTGGGATCATGACCTCAGCCGAAGGCAGTCGCTTAACCAACTGAGCCACCCAGGCGTCCCAACAATGAATTTTTTTTAAAGATAAGTATATCCCAAATATACTCAAATATACTTGCTCAACAGGACTGACTAATCATTAGGGAAATGCAAACCCAAACTACAATGAGCTATCTCTACATCCCCATCCAGGGGCTGCCATCAAGAACACCAAAGGCAGAGGCACCTGGGTAGCTCAGTTGGTTAAGTGCCTGCCTTTGGCTCAGGTTATGAGCCCCGACTCCGGATCGAGCTCCATGACGGGCTCCCTGCTCAGCCTCTCCCTCTCCATCTGCCTCTTCCCCGACTCATGCTCGCACTCTCTCGCTCTCTCTCTCATATATTAAAAAAAAAAAAAAAAAAAAAATCTTAAAAAACCCCCACTACTGGGGCGCCTGGGTGGCTCAGTGGGTTAAAGCCTCTGCCTTCGGCTCAGGTCATGATCTCAGAGTCCTGGGATGGAGCTCCACATCGGGTTCTCTGCTCGGCAGGGAGCCTGCTTCCTCCTCTCTCTCTGCCTGCCTCTCTGCCTCCTCCTCGTGATCTCTGTCTGTCAAATAAATAAATAAATAAATCTAAAAAAAAGAAAATTAGCATCCCTTATAAAAAAAAATGGTTACAATGGCAAACTTTCTGTTGTGTATATTTTACCACATTTTTAAATATTATTTATTTATTTGACAGACAGAGATCACAAGTAGGCAGAGAGGCAGGCAGAGAGAGAGGGAGAAGCAGGCTCCCCGCTGAGCAGAGAGCCCGATGCGGGGCTCGATCCCAGGACCCTGAGATCAGGACCTGAGCCGAAGGCAGAGGCTTTAACCCACTGAGCCACCCAGGCGCCCCTTTACCACATTTTTTAAAAATTGTAAATGAAATTTGTTGCTGCTTCTGTGAAATACAAATTCAAATTCTGGGTGTGCTTTTTAAAAAACTTGGTTTGTTATCGGGGTATGTGTTTGCCTGTGTTGATAAATCTGGCCCCCCAACACTCAGGGGCACGTTGCCCCTCCTGCGTGGCTCTGTGGGGGGTTGCCTGAAGGGGGGCTGAAGAGCAGTGGAAGGACATCCTTCCCCATGAGCAGAGCTGTGAGGGAGACCGTGCCCCCCCACTTTGTCGGGAGGGGAGCTGACCTCGGATGAGAGTGTGCAGGGATGCCCAGGCCAAGGCCACGAGGAAAAGGACACGGACAAGGAGATCAGGGGTAGAGGCACCTGTGGGCCAATGGGGCTGGACTATGTGAGGATTCTTATCTCAGCAGCGACGTCCTCCAGAGGGCACCCGCCACGAAGGGGCTTGGAAGCACCACACAGACCACACGACTTGGCCAGGTGACGTTGGCTGCCTTGGTCTTTTGTCACGTGACAGGCTCACAAACAGAGCCATCATGAGGCTGAAAAGGGGCGACATACAAGCCATCAGCAGGCACCCCTACTTACAACGATGATCCAGCTACCACTGCTCTGGAAGTGTCCAGCATACCAGCCACAGACAGCAACCCTATCAGGACTCCTTCCACCTGGCTTGGACCTCCTCATGGCTCCTGCTCCCAAGCCTATCCCCATCCTCCTTCCTCCTCTCCTTCTCGGGGTGGCACCTGCGTGGTCTGATGGCCTGGCCAGCCTCCATCGGCCCCACCCCCCACAAGCCCCCTAGCACATCTACTCCCCTCTGGGGACTCCTGGATGTAAGCTCCCTCCACGGACATCACCCATGTCTGGAAAGATGCGTGTCTACCAAGTCTCCCATCATTGTACGCGTGGGGGTCCCGAGGGTACACTTCCCGTGCCCCAGCGTGTGCTGATTTTCCCACTTACGGCATATCCTGCAGGTAATTGCTCATCAATTCTCCCAGCACTGTTTGTCCTCTTTTCATTGAGGTGACATTTACATAATCTGAAATTCACCATTTGAAAGCAGATGATTCAGGGGCATTTAGTACAATTGCAATGATGTGGCAACCATCACCTCTCTGCTTTCAAATCATTTTTTAAAAGACGTATTTATTTACTTTAGAGAGAGAGAAAGAGAGCGCAGAAGCAGGGGAGGGCACAGGGACAGGGAGAGAGAGAATCTCAATCAGACTCCATGCTGAGCAAGGAGCCTGACATGGGGCTCGATCTCATGACCCTGAGATCACGACTTGAGCTAAAATCAAGAGTTGACCATTCCACCAATGGAGCCACCTCAAGTAATTTTGATCAGTCCCACACAAAGGCCCCAGCCCCATTAGCTGTCACTCGCCATCCCCTTCCCCAGTCCCTGGGACCCACCGTATCTGCTTTCTGTCTCCATGGATTTGCCTGTTCTGGACACTTCATATACATGGAATCCCACATGATGTGGCCTTTTGTGTCTGGCTTCTTTCCCTCTGCAGGATGTTTTCTAGGTTCATCCACGATGTGACAAGTATCTGGCTCTGTTCTTTTTCACGGCTGAGTAATATTCTGAGTGCACATGGACTACGTTGTTTATCTGCTCCTTTGTTCACAAACACTTGGGTTCTCTCAACCTTTGGGTGATGCTGCTGCAATCGTACATGTACAAGAATCTCATTAAGACCCTATTTTCACTTATTTTGGGTACACACCCAGCAGTGGAGTTTCTGGGTTGTAAAATTATTCTATGTTTAACTTTTTAAGGAACCGCCAAACTTCTTTCCACAGTGGCTGGCCCCACTTTACACTCCAGCTGGCGGTGCGTGAGGGTTCCAGCGTCCCCACGTCCTTGACAACACTTGTTATTTTCCATTTTGGACAACGGTCCTCCTAGTGGGTGTGACGTGGTCTGTTTTTCCTTTTGATTCTTTTCTTCACCTCCTGACACACTACGCCGGTTACTGGTTTCCAATGACTTTGCTTGTCATTGTCCCACTGCTGGAAGAGGCCACACAGCTATCTGTGAATGGGGGACAGTGACATGGGCTAGGGGCCTCTAAGAAGGGGTTATTCAGTTTCCCACCCTAGCACCTTCAAAAATAGCCATGGTGGAATTCCACCCAAAATACATCCCGGCATGCAGCCCGGTGTGGGAATAGAAGGGGGTCCCCAGGGGCTGCCTTCCTCCTCGGAGCCCTGCCACCCACAATAGGAGCCTTGAGTCTCTGTGGGAACCAGAGCTTTGAGGCCGAGCCAAAACCCACCTCTCCAGACACCCCAGTGAATCCCCCAAAAAAGCAACGTATGGTCAAATTAGAATCAAGGTGGCCACACACACGGTCCTCCCACCCAAGACCTGCTGTGACCCATCATCACCTTCAAAGAGGCCGTTCAGAGAGAGGAGAAGGACTATGAAATATACACACATGCCTCTTTTTCTGTTCCCTACCAGCGTCACCGCGGACTCGGCCATACAGCCATGTTCCACAAAGGGCTCCTTTGAAGCAAGAATGGGGCCACAGTGGGGTGTCCACAGAAACCCACAAGAGCCCACTGTTCTTGGGGGGGAACCCTACATGGGATCTAAGTTTGCTGGAGCTAGCTTCATCTCAGCAAGGGCAGGGGGAGGGCCACCTCTGTGGAAGCCAGGACCCTAAGAGAGGGGGTTTCAAAAAGGCTGGTGGCAAGTCTGGGAGAAGCTGCTTCACGACCCTAAATCTCCTTTCCCCAAAGTCGTGAAACTTCCCTGCAGCAGCCACAGCTTACCCTCGAGGGACCTCTCTTGGTACAAGAGAAGAATTCCAGTTTCTTGGACTTGGAGGCTGGCAGGGGAACTCGAGGAGGGGCTGGACCAGGATGTGGGCTGGAGCTGTGAATTCAGGACTGGTGGGTGGATTGCCAAGCGCAACCCGAGCTGGGTGAAAGTCACCGAGTGGGGTGGGCCTGGGATTGGCCAAGAAGTACCCAGCCTAGGGGCACACACACACACACACACTTCTGCGGTGGAAGTCCCATGGGACTTTGGCATGGTCTGAAATGATTTTTCTTTTTTTTTAGTTCCAATGATGAATTGTTAAAATATAGACAAAGCAAAGCAGAGCTGAGCATTTGTATAAGCCGGTGCTTGATGGCTGCAAGACAGACACTGCCCTAAATCACACACTGCGGGCCGTTGGGGATACTCGAATCCCATTTCACAGTGGAGGCACAGAGAGGTCAAGATATCGGAGAGAGGTCACACAGAAAGCCAATGGCAGAGCAAGGATGTGAATCCAGGCCTGTTCTAGTTAACCTAAACTCATCAACAGGCTCTCCTCTGTGGCTAAAGTATACAATTTTTTAAAAAAGATTTTATTTACTTATTTGACATAGAGAGTGTGAGCAAGCGAGTGAGCATGAGCTGGGAGAGGGGCAGAAGGAGAGGAAGATGCAGACTCCCCGCTGAGCAGGGAGCTCCATGCTGGACTCAATCCTGGGACCCTGAAATCAGGTTTAACCAACTGAGCCACCCAGGTGCCCCTAACGTGCATAATTTGATACATTTGGCTTACATCTACACTTATGAAACTGTCACCAGGATTAAGATAGTGAGCACAGCCATCACTCCTGAATGTTCCCTCCTGCCCTTTCTTATCCCTCCCTCTCACCTCACCTCACCTTTGATCTCTTTTCTGTCCATTTGCAATACTCCACACTTAAAATACACTTTCTACCACAGCAGATGAATGGAATCTTGAGCGATGTAACCTTCCAGTCTGGCTTCTCTCACTCAGCATAATGCCCTGGAGGTACGTCCCCTCGGGGGCTGCCAGCTTCTGCCTTTTCATTGTTGAGAAGTATTTTATCATGGCTTCATCCATCATCCTGATGATAGACAGTCAGGTTGTTCCAGCGGGGAACGATTACAGACAAAGCTGTTGTGAGCAGTCCTGTACCCGGCCCTCGACGGGCACCCGCTTTCATTTCTCTCAAGGAAACACCAAGGTGGGGAAAGCCTGGCTCCACGATAGGTCCACCATGAACCTGGGCAGGAGCTGCCAAGCTATCCTTCCAAGCGGCTGGGCCATTCTGCATTTCCAGCAGCCTGGACAAGAGTCCGGGTCCCTCCCCATCCTGGATAGCACTTGCTCATGTCAGCTCTTTCATGTTAGCCTGGAGGTAGGAGATCATGGTTGATGCCATGTTCTGGGGTGTGAGGTTCCAGTGGCTTTATAGTCTACTTTTCTGTTTTGTCCGATTTTTTTTTTCCCAACGTCAAGAATATGTTACTTTTACAGTTGGGGACAACTCCGTCTCCTGCACACAAACCTTCTGGGTGTTTCCCAAATAGGAGAAATACACAAACATTAAATACTGATAAGACAATGGCTTAGTTTTGCTCGGAAGTCGCAGTAAAGGTACAAGGTTTCCTTTTAAGGTGATGAAAATGTTCTGGACTAGAGAGAGCTGATGGTTGCACAACATTGTGAATGCACTAAATACCGCTGAGTTGCCCAACTTTAGCTAACGTCTTACATTTTATGTTATGTCAGTTTTTTTTAATTCAATTTTTTAAAATTCAATTTTTGGGGTCGCCTGAGTGGTTCAGTGGGTTAAGCCTCTGCCTTCAACTCAGGTCATGATCTCAGGGTCCTGGGATCGAGCCCCGCATCGGGCTCTCTGCTTGGCTGGGAGCCTGCTTCCCCCTCTCTCTCTGCCTGTCTTTCTGCCCACTTGTGATCTCTCTCTCTGTCAAATAAAATAAAATAAAATCCTTTTTAAAATAAAAAAAAAATTAAATTAAATTTTTCTAGAAAGGTGCATCAGAATAACCTGAGTACCTCCATGAGATACCACTTTGCCGGCGGTTGTTTGGGGAAAATGACCAAGGGAGACAACACCCAGAGTGGTGGGAATGGGGTTCCCCAGGGAGAGTCTCACAGACGGTCGGGGACGCATTGCTGGTGTGTTACAGCCGTGGCCATGTGGAAGCCAGCTGGTTCTTCCCTGGAGTGGAATATTCACATGCCCTGCGATTTGTCCAAGAGAAGTTGCTGGCTGTGTTGGAGGTGTCCGCAGCCTGGCAAACCTGAAATCTTCCTCTAGCCGAAAGGAGGTCAGAAAGCCATCCGGAAGCGCGCCCCGAGGGCCGGGCACCAAAATGCCCACAGCTCAGACACAGAACCACCACGTGAAAAGAAGTAAAGTTCCCTAAGATCAAGCTAGCATGAGCACCTTTATAAAGTGAAACACAATCCAACTAAAAATGTATACGCCCTTTTTTTTTTCTCTAAGCAGGCTTCATGCCCAGCGTGGAGCCCAATATGGGATTTTGAACTCACGACTCTGAGATCAAGACCTGAGCTAAGATCGAGAGTCAGACACTTGGGACGCCTGGGTGGCTCAGTCAGCTAAGTGTCTGCCTTCGGCTCAGGTCATGACAGGATCGAGCCTCCCATCGGGCTTCCTGCTCAGAGGGGAACCTGCTTCTTCCTCTGCCTGCCACTCTCCCTGCTTGTGCTCGCTCTCTCTCTGACAAATAAATAAATAAAATCTTAAAAAAAAAAGGTCAGAAGCTTAACTGGCTGAGCTACTCAGGTGCCTCTATTTGCCTCTTTAGTAACAAATAGAGGTACAAAAAAGTTAGAGCACGAGGTTTGAACGTGGGGTTCGAGGTGAGGACTACTTGGTGGGGGTCTTAGTTTGCTGGGGCTGCTGAAACACGTCACCACAGACTGGGCGGCTTTCTTTCTTTCTTTTTTCTCTTTTTAAAAGATTTTATTTATTTGACAGAGAGAGAGAGATCACAAGTAGGCAGAGAGGCAGGCAGAGAGAGAGGGGGAAGCAGGCTCCCAGCCAAGCAGAGAGCCCGATGCGGGGCTCGATCCCAGGACCCTGAGATCATGACCTGAGTTGAAGGCAGAGGCTTAACCCACTGAGCCACTCAGGCGACCCAAGATTGGGTGGCTTTCATACCAGGAATTTATTCTCTCACAGTTCTGGAGGCTGGATATTTGGGAATAAGGCATCAGAGGGACCATGCTCCCAACAAAGGCTCTCTCTAGTGCTTATTGGCCTCTTCCAGCCTGTGGGGGCTCCAGGCATTCTCTGACTTGCGGCCACATCACTCCAAACTCTGCCTCTGTGTCCACATGGCCTTCTCCCTGTGTGTGTGTCTCCTCTTCTGTCTCTTATATGGACACCTGGCATGGGATTCAGGGCCCACCAGGACGATCTCCTCTTGAGGTCCTTCACTTAAGTACATCTGCAAGGACCCTTTTCCCAAGTGAGGACACATCCGGAGGTTCTAGGGGTCAGAACTTGGTCGTATCTTTTGAAGGAACAACATTTGACCTAGTATAGGAGGCAAATGTTAATTATGGCTTGTTAGGTTTTTAAAAAATGACTAGTAACCAAGTAAACAAAAGTGGTCATAGAACCTCTAGTGATGAGAATTTGGAGAGATCTAGCATTATTTTCTCTCTCATCCTTTCCATGTGATATCCTAAAAAAGCCTTTGCGGGCGGGGGGCGGTGTGTGCCTGGGTGGCTCAGTCTGTTAAGCGTCTGCCTTTGGCTCAGGTCATGATCCCAGGGTCCTGGGACTGAGCCCTGAATCGGGTTCTGTGCTCAGCAGGTAGCCTGCTTCTCCCTCCCCCTCTACCTGCCTCTCCTCTTGCTTGTGCGCGCTCTCTCTCTCCTCTGTCAAATAAATGAATAAAAATCTTAAAAAAAAAAAAAAAAAGAGTATCCAGGTGAATCCCACCCTCCTCTCCCTCAGTGCTGGATTCAAATTTAGTGTGTTTCACTGCTCTGAGCCTCAGTCTCCGCTATTGGAAAATGGGCCAATACCACATACTTTCAGACTTTCCATGGTGACAGTTGTCAGGTGACTCTCTCCCTGTGTTTGTTTCATGGGAGGGGTTTCTCAGCCTCAGCACTTTCAACATTTGGGGCCAGATTTCCCTGAGGTGGGGGAGGGGAGGAGACTGCCCCATGTGTTGTAGGACTTCTAGCAGCATCCATGGCCTCTACCGGCTGGATGCCCATATACAGTTGCCAGATTCAGCAGATACAAACCCAGGGTGCCTGGGGTAACTTTGAATTTCAGATAGAGTAATTTTTTAGCCTGAGTATATTCCAAATATTGTACGGCAAAAAAAACTGAGAAGGGTGCCAATGCAATTCAATGGCAATTGAATTCTCTCACAATTTTTTTGACAAATGGTCCTGGGGCATCTGTACGTCCTCACGCAAAAGAATGAAGTTGGACCCCCACCGTACACAGGAACAAATCTCTGCAACCTTGGATTAGGCAACAATTGCTTAGAAATGACCTCGAGGGGCGCCTGGGTGACTCAGTGGGTTAAAGCCTCTGTCTTCAGCTCAGGTCATGGTCTCAGGGTCCTGGGATTGAGCCCCGCGTCGGGCTCTCTGCTCTGCGGACAGCCTGCTTCCCCCTCTCTCTCTGCCTGCGTCTCTGCCTACTTGTGATCTCTGTCTGTCAAATAAATAAATAAAATCTTTAAAAAAAAGAAAGAAAGAAAGAAATGACCTCGAAAGCACCAGGCAATAACAGGAAAAACAGGTAAGGTGGACTTGATCACAATTTAAAATTTTGGTCCTGCAAATAACACCATCTGGAAAGTGAAAAAGACAACCCATAGACTGGGAGAAAACTTTCGTGAATCATACATCTGACTAGGGACTTGTATCCAGATGACAGAAAGAACTCCTACCAGGCAATAATAAAAATACGAATAACTTAAAAGGGAAAAAGGACTCAAACAGGCAGTTTTCCTCCAGAAAACAACCTTAAAAAAAAAAAAAAAAGAACAAAATCAGAGGACTCATACTTCCTGATTTTGGAAATCACTCCCAACCACAGTAATTAAGACGGAGTGGTACTAGCATGAGCATAGACAAATGGAATTGGGAATCGAGAAGTCAAGCCTGACGTTCGCGACCTGTTGATTTTCAAGAAGGGCCCTATCTTAGTCTGCTTGAGCTGCTATAATCCTGTAGACTTTGAGGGAGTGGGATTAAACACCAGACATCTATTTCTCTCTGTTCTGGAGGCTGGACGTCCAAGTCCAAGGTGCCAGACAATGCGGTTCCTGGTGAGAGCTCTTTGTGGCTTATAGATAGCCACCTTTTTGCTGTACCCTTGCCTGGCAGGAGGGGGGGCGGCATGTTCTGGTGTCTCTTCTTATAAGGGCACGAATCCTGTCATAAGGGCCCCACCCTCATGACCTCGTCTACCCCTCGCTACCTCCCAAAGGCCCCACCGCCAATATCATTGC
>RCUC01112428.1:0-13490 GCA_003697995.1 Taxidea taxus jeffersonii | reverse complement strand
CTTTTAGGGTCTCTCTTTGCTTAGAGGACCCCTTTCAATATTTCCTGTAGAGCTGGTTTGGTGTTTACAAACTCTTTCAGTTTTTGTTTGTCCTGGAAGCTTTTTATCTCTCCTTCTATTTTCAATGATAACCTAGCTGGATAAAGTATTCTTGGCTGCATGTTTTTCTCATTTAGTGCTCTGAATATATCATGCCAGTTCTTTCTGGCCTGCCAGGTCTCTGTGGATAAGTCTACTGCCAATCTAATATTTTTACCATTGTATGTTACAGACCTCTTGTCCCGTGCTGCTTTCAGGATTTTCTCTTTGTCGCTAAGACTTGTAAATTTTACTATTAGATGGCAGGGTGTGGACCGATTCCTATTGATTTTGAGGGGTGTTCTCTGCACCTCCTGGATTTTGATGCTAGTTCCCCTTGCTATATTAGGGAAATTCTCTACAATAATCCTCTCCAGTATACCTTCTGCTCCTATTTCTATTTCTTCTTCTCCTGGAATCCCAATTATTCTAATGTTGTTTCATCTTATGGCATCATTTATCTCTCGAATTCTCCCCTCGTGGTCCAGTAGTTGTTTGTCTCTCTTTTGGTCAGCTTCTTTATTCTCTGTCATTTGGTCTTCTATATCACTAATTCTTTCTTTTGCCTCATTTATCCTAGCAGTAAGAGCCTCCATTTTTGATTGCACCTCATTAATAGCTTTTTTTAATTTCAACTTGATTAGATTTTAGTTCTTTTATTTCTCCAGAAAGGGCTTTTATTTCTCCTGACAGGGTTTCTCTAATATCTTCCATGCCTTTTTCGAGCCCGGCTAGAACCTTGAGAATCGTCATCCTGAATTCCAGATATGACATATTACCAATGTCTGTATTGACATAGCCTTCGGTCCTGCCTCCTGTTCTTTTTTTGTGGTGAGTTTTTCCACCTTGTCATTTTGTCCAGATAAGAATCCACTGTTCTCCTTGTTATGTGAACTTGGTCTTGGCTGGATTTCTTTGATCTTCTGGGGGAGGGGCCTGTTGTAGTGATTCTCAAGTGTCTCTGCCCCAGGCGGAAGTGTACTGCTTTTACCAGGGGCCGGGCTAAGTAATCCTCTCAGGTTCGCTTTTGGGAGCTTTTGTTCCCTGAACGCTTTCCGTAGAGTTCCGGAGGACGGCAATGAAAATGGCGGCCTCCCAATCTCTGGTTCAGAGGAGCCGAGAGCTCGGGGCCCCAGTCTTCAGTGCGCCTTCAGAGAAAAGCGTTTAATCACTCCCGTCTCCCCAGCCTCTGTTCGTGCTCTGAGAGCGCGCTCAGAGACCGCGCTCAGAGAAAATCATGGGTAATCAGTCCCATCTCACTGGCTTCTGGGAGTGCTCCGAGCTCACCCAGCCTGTGACCAAGTGTCTCTGTCTCTGGCAGAGTCGCACCTGGAGTCTCCAAACCCCGTAGATCCCTGAGCTCTCCCGGGTCGGAGTCTCCCCGGATCTTGTGGGGACCCCTCGCACAGAGCACCAGCCCGTGTCACAGAGCACCAGCCCTTGCCACAGAGCACTGGTCCGTGTCACAGACCACGGCTCTAGGAAACCTCGGCTGTCTCCGCAGCTGGCTTCCCCGCTCTAATACCTGTGAGCTCTGCGGCACTCAGACACCCCCAATCCTTCTGTGACCCCGCGGGACCTGAGTCCACGCTGTCCCCGTGAGGTCTTCACCCCAGTTTAGCCTCTGGAGCAATGTCCCTCCATGGAGCAGACTTTTAAAAGTCCTGATTTTGTGCTTTGCCGGGAGCCGGCCCCTCCCCCTGGGGTCTATCTTCCCGTCGCGTTGGATTCACTTCCCCGCTGGTCCTACCTTTTAGAAAGTGGTCGATTTTCTGTTTCTAGAATTGTTGTTTTTCTTCTCTTCGATCTCCTGTTGGATTCGTAGGTGTTCGGAATGGTTTGATAGGCTATCTAGCTGATCTCCTGCTGCCTGATGTCGTCTCAGCCTGCTACTTCTCCGCCATCTTGACTCCTCCCCTCACCTCGTCTTTTCTTCAGTACTCAGTGACAAACTTCTCTATCCACCATCACTTCCTAATCCAACTTCTCTGCAACTTTTTGCATCATTGAACATTGCTGACATTTCATTCCTTGAAATCTCTCTTCTCTGGACATCTGTGCCAAAATGCATTCCTGGCATCAAAGCCACATCCCTCCCCTTCTATCCACTACTCCTTTATCCTTCCTCCTTATCTGCCTAAGAAAAGAAGGAATTACCCGAAATCCTTAACTGTCACTCTCTCTACAATGAATATGTCCCTTGGCAACAGCATGATTGCACCTCTCTTCCCCCAAGCTCCCATCCCTACATGTTGACTGCCCAACCAGAACCTACACCTGGGGTTCCCACAGACACCTCATCTCAGACTGCCTAAAGCTGCACTCCTCCTCTTATCTCCTGGACCTGGCTCCCTTCCTGAGTTCCCATGACTGTTGTGGCAGTTGACACACCAGATTCAACATTCTGAAAGCACAGATGCACCCCTAAGCCTACTGCAGCGTTTTTTTCCATAGCCAAGATATGGAGCAGCCCAAGTGTCCAGCAACAGAAGACGACGTGGTACATATGCACAATGGTATATTACTCAGCCATCAAAAAGGGTGAGATCTTGATATTTACAATGGTATGGATGAATCTAGAGGGTATTGTGCTAAGCAAAATAAGTCAGACAGAGACAAACAAATGCTGTATTTCCAGGGATGAATCCTTGAAAAATGCCCTACATATCCAGCTTTTAATGCAGGATCAGAAGCTACAGTTTTAGTTTATCACTACAATATAAAATAAAATCTTTAAAAAAAAAAGTGAAATAATAGGATAACAGCAGCTAGAGTAAAAGACTTAACGGTTGTCTTGCTCATCATCACCAGCACCACACCAGTTACATGTGTGACCTCCAGGCCAGCATAGCAGGTGTGAGGACAGGTCCAGGCAGAGAAAGTGTTACTTGTTTTTAACGTTTTTTGAAAAAATGATAAACAGAAGGGATGCCTGGGTGGCTAGGCTGGTTGAGCAGCCAACTCTTGATCTCAGCTTGGGTCTTGATCTCACAGTGGTGAGTTTGAGACCCACACTGGGCTCTGCACTGGGCATGGAAACTACTGAAAACTAAACTAACCTAAACTAAACTAACACCTCAAAAGTACATGAATTCATAACCTACATGTAAGTCAAGTTCTACTTGTTCTAAGACAGCATGAAAACCAAGATGACGTTATCAAGACAGAAGCAAGATAAATTGTGTATGCCATGTGCTGTGAGAGAACCCCAACCACATCTAAGTCAGCCATGGCCCTCCATACATCCACGAGATAGGGCATATTATCCCCATTACCACAGAGGAAACCAAGGCTCAGAGAGGTAAAAAAAAAAAAAAAATTGAGTCCAGGATCATAGCATTATTTAGCAGCACAGACAGAATATATAGGACTGACCCCAAACTAGGGCAACACATAGTAGATGAATAGCTTAGTGTGGAGTTATGAAAACCCAGGTAGAAGGCTGCCTCAGAAAGGCTGATAATCAATAAAGGAAAGGTAAAGAGGCGCCTGGGTGGCTCAGTCGGTTAAGCATCTGCCTTGGGTTAAGCTCATGATCCTGGGGTCCTTCCTGGGATCTAGACCTATGGCAGGCTCCCTGCTCAGTGGGGAGTCTGCTTCTCCCTCTGCCTCTGCTCCCCACTCATTCTCATAAACAAACAAACAAACAAATAAATAAAATCTTTAAATAAAAGGAAAAATAAAGATGATAAGCATACAATAAAGACATGAATGACAAGTCAAAGCTTTCAGTCACATACACACACACACACACACACACACACACACACTTACCTACAGTTCTCTGGCTAAAACATGGGTGTAATTGATGGGGTAGGAGGCACACAGGCCTGGAGAGCACAGCCCCAGCAGATGGAGAACCCTGGTGTAGGTTTAGCTACCTTCCATTGTCCTTTAAAATGTCAAAACTAACACAGAGGACATGGGGAGATGGAGAGGAGAAGGGTGTTGAGAGAAATTGGAAGGGGAGGTGAACCATGAGAGACTATGGACTCTGAAAAACATTCTGAGGGTTTTGAAGGGGTGGGGGGTGGGAGGTTGGGGGAGCCAGGTGGTGGGTTCTATGGAGGGCATGTATTGCATGGAGCACTGGGTGTGGTGCATAAACAATGAATTCTGTTATACTGAAAATTAAATAAATAAATAAAATGTTAAATGTCAAAACTAAAGAAATCTGGTGGGGTTATTGAAGTCTGATCCCTGGGGATGCCTGGTTGGCTCAGTCTGTTAGGCAGCAGCCTAACATGGCTCAGGTCATGATCACAGGGTCCTGGGATCAAGTCCTGCATCAGACTCCTTGCCCAACCAGGAGCCTGCTTCTCCCTCTGCCTGCTGCTCCCCCTGCTTGTGCTCTCTTACTGACAAATAAATAAATAATCTTTTAAAAGAAAGAAGAAAGAAAAAAAGAAAAATGAAATCTGATCCACAGTGTAGAACAACTCAAAGGATGGTACTTTCTTGGCTGATTTATGTTTGTTTGTTTTTTAAGTAGTCTCTACAGCCAGTATGGACACTAGCGCATGGCTTGATCTCAGGACCCTATGACCATGACCTGAGCTGAAGGCAGACAATCGATTAAGCCTCCCAGGTGCCCCACTTTCTTGGGTTCCAATGGGACTTTTCCTAGGCTCTAATCCCAGGTGTACTGGCTGCCCAAGGGGAATTAAGTCCAGCACCACAATAAAAGCATCCCAAGGCAGCAGTCCTTGGTAGGAGCTTTGCAGGTGGATGCCATCATCAAAGAGTCAGTGGATGAAGGTTTTGAAGCACAGTGGGAATAAGGATAGCCACTGCCTTTTGAGTGTCACTGAACCATCCTACTCACCTTCAGGAAGCCTGGTCCTTCTCCAGTCAACACAGCGAAAGTAAATTTGTTAGAAGAACAGGGGAGGAGGTCATCTCCCTCTCTCCCAGAAATGGAAGCAACCAACCAAACAGTGCAGCATTGGAGGAAAAATAAAAATATGAAGGAATGTGGGGGCACCTGGGTAGCCCAGTCTGTTAAGTGTCTGCCTTCTGGGCAGGTCCTGATCTCAGGGACCTGGGATCTGAGCCCCACATCAGGCTCCCTGCTCAGTGAGGAGTTTCCCTCTCCTTCTCCCTCTGCCTCTACCCCTAGCTCACTCACTCTCTCTCTCTCTCAAATAAATATTTAAAATAAGAAATTTAAAAATAAAGGAATGATTCAAAATGCAGAATTCAGAAATGGATGGAACCATATATAGAAACCTGAAATATGACCCATTGAGTGAGGAAGGATTATTAAATCATGATATTGTATGAATTGATTACCATTTTTTTTCTTAGAATGTGCAGCACACTGTACTATGCCAAAATGAAAACACAAAATTAGGATTGAATACAAAAACAAAATTATCAGTGTTATTCCATCAAGTGTTTCTCTAACCTACTGAGCAAAACCTCAGTTCATCCTCTGAAAGAATCTGGGCCCCACCTCAGCACAAACGAACATATTTTCAGGCCACAGTTCACATTGCTCCAGTCCCAACTCTGAGTCCTGAGCCCTGGGCTCGTCCAGGCAAAGTTACCACCAAATTTGTTGGGGTCCCTGTCCTAGAAATCCCCAAACACAACCACGTCACAACAGGGAGACTCAGGGAGTTTCAAATGGGCAGAAACTTGAGACTTTGATTTTTTTTTTAATTAAAAGGAAAATACAGCAAGAAACATTTCTAGCACAGAGTGAAGAGCTAATCTCTCACAATGTTGAGAGTCATTAGAATTATCAAAACACCATCAGTGGTCTGAGAGGTCAAATAGGCCAAAAGCTGGAAACACCAGAAGAAATCCTCACAGCAAACAGAGCTGAAAGCCAGGGCCTAGATCAGCTAACATGGTTCTGCCACTTACCACAGTGAGAATGTGTAACTGTCCTGGGCCTCAACTTCCCTCCTACCAGCAGGAAAGTGGCAACACCACAAAACTCAAGTCTGGTCTGTGAAAGGAAAATGCTCGGTGATAGCCTGCTCTCTCTGGTCTCTCCTGCACAGAGAGGGGTGGGTGGCCCAGGAAAGGAGGGTCCCTGCGGATAGTGGAGTCCCTGGCCCGAGGGAGGACAGCTGGCTTGAGAATGTGGGGTTTCTGTACTCTAGGCATAGCAGCTCCTAGAAGACAAGGTAGGGAGCTCCAAGGTGGAGAGGAGTGCGGGGAGTCCGGGACCCCAAATGCCAGTGGCCCCCAAGTGGAAGGGTTTCAGTGACTCCAGAGGTGAGAGGGGCCAGGGGTCAGGCCTGGGGGTGGACAAGGACCTGTGGGGTAGGAGGCCTGAGATGGAAGTGATCCCAGGGTAGTCCTGGCCCCAAAGTGGAGGGGTGGAGGTGGGGGGAAGGAGTCTGTGGGCTAGAAAGGAATGGTATCCTGAGGATCCTGGGTAAAAGACACTGGAGGTGGAGAGTCCCAGTGGGGCCCAGGCTGCATGGGCAGAGCCAGCTCCCCTCGGGCTGGGAACCCCAGGAGTCTGAGGGACATAATTTTCCATCAAGTTCTGGAAAAGAAGCCTGTCAGCACAGGCGTCTCTCTGGGGGCAGACAAGCCCAGTGCTGCTGGGCCCCTCAATGTCACTAGGGCCCCACGGGCTCCCCAGGTACCGAAAAGTGGATCGAGGGCTGTGGGGCAAGGGCTGTGGGGCATTGGAGCACCCAGGCCACCAGGAACCTGTCCACCAGGCCCGCCTCCTGCTCCCCTGTACACAGCAGCAGGTGGCAGCCAGCAGGAATGCCCCTCCCCAAGCCTGAGCCCCTCAGTACCAGAGCCATCCCCGGTGCCCTCCGCTGGCAGCCCAGAAACCCCCGCCTCCCGGGAAGGTGCAACTTGCGCAGCAAGGACGCTGGGGCCGCTGAAGGCGGTGGGCAGGGCAGGCAGGTGCCCAGGAGCTGTGGAGGGCAGATAGCCACTAGGGCCTCCGCAGGCCCCATGGGCCCTCGCCCCGCCTCCCGTCCCGTGCCTTCCTGCGAGGGGCTCGCTGCGCCCCCTGCTGGCTACCGCAGCTCTTTTGCCTCGCTAATTCCCACATAGGGGTCCCAAAGAAGACAGCCAGAGACACAGAAATGGAAGAGTATCAGAATCAGAAGAAAAGCCATCACAAGCCTCTACACTTGGCTGCAAGAAGTGTCGCTCAGACCCTCACACCAGAGCCATCAACTGACTTTTTTCTCCCAGGTTTAGCAGGTGCACTCACTGGTTTCCTACCTGCACTAGGTTAAACTTGATGAATGCAGGGAGGCAGATGTTCTACCAGCAACAATTTAATCCACAAGAGAAGGTGTGGCTCCAGAAGAGAAGGAAGGGAAAGTAAAAAGTGTGACGCGCAGGATCTCTTTGGTCTATTCATACACTTGAAAGGAGCTATCCTTAGACAGTTACTCCCACATTCAGGCAAAGACTAGTGTAAAAAGATGTTCACCGGTGTTCTTTGCAATAGTGAAATGGACATCATGTAGATATCTGATCACAGGGGAGATTAAACAAAGAGACTCACACAGCCATTAAAAAATTTTTATTGAAGCGCAGAAGAAATATTTAAATCATGAGTAATACTGAATTTTAAATAAACTATAAGCAAAGGAAACAGAATATGCATCATTCACAGGCATGAACAGGAAGAAACACTGAAATGAGTCTTGGATCACACTCAGTGGTCTTCTGTCCCTATCTGTTTTGAAACTTAGAGTTCCCCAGGACAAGGATAGGCTCTGTTTTTAAAAATGAGCTAGGATGCTCACTGGTGGGTAACCAGAATACTTCGAGAAGCACACTAAACCATTGGATGAGGGCTCCATACCCGGAGCCCTCCTTACCAAAGCCTTTAAGCAAAGCAAGCCGCATTCTGTGCTTGCACTCTGAGAGATTAGGGATCTCTGCACAGCCGAGGAGCACAACAGAACTCTGGGACTGTGGTCTGTGTGGCCCACCCTCTGTCAGAGCGTCTCTAGCAACCCTACTGACCCTGTGATGCTCTACCATTGCCCCATTTCACTGGGAACACTTGAACCCAGGTGGATCTGGCCCAGAATCAAAGGACTCATTCCCAGAGCATCCCAAATAACTGGCTGGGAAAAAAAATGAGTTACAATGAAACCAACAGACCCTCGGAATTAGGGAATGCATGGCCTTGCTGGGACAGGGGGAAAACCAGGGGTCCTCTATGGCCTCTGGCTTCCTGAATCTTCAGAGGGGCCAGAGGCCCGGAAGGCTTTAGGTATGAAGGAAACAGAATGCCTGGGAGCGGAGCTCCACTGTACACCCCGGTGGAAATTTCCAAATATCCTTGTTTTTAAAGGCGATATCCCATTGGCTCCTGCTGTCACCCTCAGAAAGCAAAGCCTGCTTAGGAGCTGTGGGTCAGGTCCCACATGGGAGATGCACAACGAGGGTGCAGAGGGTGGGGGTGAGTGGGGGGACAGCTCCTTCTCACACATGATGATCCTCTGCAGGGCACCACTCCTGGCCACATGTGAGGCTCTGTCACTGGTCTTGAGGTCTCTGCAGGTTCACAGAACTACCTGAGGTTTTCCTCACAAATGAGTCTTGGCCCCTGCCCTGTCCTCTAACTGGAACTCCCAGACTCCCTTCTTGCTCGAATTCCTGGTCCCTCTAGCCAGTCGCTCCCAACATTACTCTAGGGGCTGCTAGACCCACACCATCCCCACCCCATTTGTGCTCCCAGTTATGATCCCTGGGCCACCCTCCCAGATACGCTTTTGCCTTGTAGAGTTTCCGTACAGTTCTCAGGTCTCTAGCAGGCAGTCCGGGACCCACACTGAGGCATGCAACATGGATGTGTTTAAGTCCTTCATCCTGGCACCTATCGCAGAGAGGAAACTGAGGCTCCAACAGAGACACCTTCCAGCAAAATGCCCCACAGTAGCTAAGCACAGAGGCATGATTTGAACCCAGGCCCTCCAGGTCCAGTGCCCTGTTCCGGGGCATGGTATGGTATGGTGGATTCACCTCCGGTTCCTTGGGGTGGGGTTGGAGGGGGAAGAAGGCCCCGCACACAAGACTCACCCCCTCACAGCCTTAGTTTTTTCACCTGTAAGATGTAGATGTCCATGGATTGAGGGCCACATCCTTGGGCTCATGGGAGGACTTGGAGTGATGCAGCCCCTGGAGAAAGGGGGACTGGAGTGGGATCTGGGAAGATCAGGTGGGGGTGTGCATGTAGGAGGGGTTATCTGCAGCATCATTCAGAGGGCACATGGACTCAGGTCCATATTTTGGGGGATGCAGAGGCCACCCAGCCTGCCTCACCTCTCTGTCAGCACCCAAGGTGGATGTCTGAGCTGAAAACATAGAAGAAGCACAAGCAACCCCCTCTAGCCCCTCCCCGGGGTTTCTGTAGGAAGACCATGTAGAGTGAGGAAAGATGTCCAAGACACCTGAGTGATGATGGGAGCGGTGTATCGAACACTCTTGGTGGGAGTTGAGGGGGTCTGAGAGGGTTGGGAAGGCCCCTCTGTCTCCCCCACCATCCACCTGGCCCCAGGGAGTGAAGCTCAGCAAGGCTCAGCTGATTCTAGAATCCCTATGCAACTTTGGAGACCACTGCTGTTGTTTGACACAGATGGTGCCCCTTTTCACCCCCCTCTACGCCACTCCCTGCTACCTTTAGGATGAACTTTTCCCAAGAGACATTCAAGGTCCCTCACAAACTCAACCCTCTCACCTATCTACTTCCATCTTTTCCCAAATGAGAGTGCCCACCCCAGCAATACCCAGGTGGACGCTGCCATTCAGACTCTGACAAACTAACCAGAGATTCTGGGATGGTCTGGCCAGGTGGCTTGGGTGGCCACTACAGAGGGAATAAGCACCTACCCACCACGCCATTCATGTAGTCCCATTGTCCCTGCTCAGCCTAGTGGTCGGCCTCTCCTTTCTGGTTGTAAAGAGGAGGAAACCGAGGCTCAAGAGGGTGAGTGGCTTGCAGAAGGCCACATGGTGGAAGCCATGGCTACTGAAGAGCCAGGCAGTCTGGCCCCCACCCTGGGATCCTCCAGCTGCCCCAATAGCCTCCCTCCTTAGGCCTGGGTGTTGGAGGGTCCCCATTGCACACTCCAGCCTACCTTCCAGGCCCTGGGAGGCTGTGCCCGGGCAGTGGCTTGCCCTAGATTTCTGGGATCTGTAGCCAGACTCAGAGGTCTCTCCAGGATGAAATGCTTATTTGTTCTGCAGGAAGGGCCATGCCCCTTGAGTGTGTGGAATGGATGGTGATGGCCATGCTTCCCTCCTCCCCTTGCCCTTGCCCAAGATGCCACATGACCTAGACAAGGCCGCCAGCTGGTCAGAGCAGAGTGGGTCCTCACTTATTGCACTCTGGTCCCCCAGCCTACGGTTTTCCCAAGCCCCCCCCCCCCCGAGTTGGGTGGGGCTGAGGGGACTCCAGGCAGGGAAATTCTGGGGTTTAGACAAGGAAGAGTCTTTGGATGAAGAGGGCTGCCTGGACTTGGAGGTGTTCACACACCTTCCTTCAGACACCTGGATAATGGTCCTGGCACAGGCAGGCTGGAGACATAGAAGAGGACATTGTGAGAGGTTTCTGACCAGAGAACTGGGGCTACAGAAGGTTTACTGAATACAGAAAAATAAAACTTATTGCCAGCATCAGGGTTCGGGCCTAGCACATAGTAGGATCTGGATACTATCTGTTGAATGAATGAATGTGTCCTTCAACCTTACTTATGACCACTTTTATTCCTAATTACCTGCTTCATTCCAACAGGAAGACACCCCAGCTCCCAAAAGACCTGAATGTGAGTCAACATTTCCACTGGGAGGACTCAGTGAGGTCAAGGCATAGCAGATGGGTAGGCAATGAGGCTCCCTTGCTCACCAGCCTTGTCCAGGTGAAGCCTGGAGGAAGCATGTGTGAGTTGGGGACCCAGGTTCAGCATGAGGAAGTCACCTAGAGGTCCAGGTCTCTAATTTCCTCCCCTGCTCAGGAAGGGCAAGTGCAGGTGGTGGGGCGGAGAGGTGAGGAAGGAGAAGCCCAAGACCACCCAACTCCATGGGAAGAGGCTTGCCATACATCCTGGCTGGGGCCTTATATGGTGGGGAAGCTGCCAGGTAAATGCAGGCTCCCAAGGGTGGGGCATCAAGCCAGGTGCAGGTATTGGGGAGGGACCATCACCAGGAGCACAGTGCAGCGTGAGGCTAAGGGACAGGTCTGCCCCTGATGAGTTCTGCCATCTGGGTGTCGCATTTGTCTCTCAGCAATTCCCAGTCTGTGGTCACTGGGCTACAGTGAGGCCTGAGAGTTTAGGCATGGCAGGCATCCTAGCAGAAGAGCCACCGGCTGGGATGTTTGTCACCGCTGGCTTGCAGCTTGTAGTCTGTGGGAGGATGCCGTGGGCATGTTTGACATTTGTGACCAAAAGGAATTGGGGACCCAGGCCAATGAGAAGAGCTAGAGTCAAGCCCAGAGGGGGGCCAGGACTTGCTCAAGGCTCTCAGGGATCCCTGGGAGCACTGGGGTCACTGGAGCCTGAGGTTTTGGGCACTCAGGCTGGGGTTCCTTAAAGGCTCCACCCTCCTCTGTAAAAGGAGAAGGTGCCATGAAGCCATCCCCAGGGTGGGGGAGGTCTTTCCCAGCAGGCCAGATCCACAGATGGCAAGAGATCCTGTGGGAGCTCTTTCCTCAGCCTTGGGGTCTGTAGAATGGAGTATAGAAGCCACAGGGTGGGGGAAGAAGATGGGCCCCAGATCCAGGAGTGTGGACCGAGAGATAATAAGGGGAAGGTCAGAACTCAGACTAGACAAAACTTGCAGCCCTGTGGCCTGCCAAGGAAGGTGGTTTCCTTGAATCTTTCTCCCCCTGAAAGTAATAGGCCAAGCCTCATCAACAAAGGGGAAATGCCATGCAGCCCATGCTTTGGACAGTTCTCAGGCCCAGGGATGATGATCTTGAGCAGCACTGGAGATTCTCAGCCTCTCTTTTCTTCTCTCTACCTTAGGAGAGTTTCTTGATGACTCAAAGGTCCACAACCCTTCACACAGGCTATGAAGAGACAGATATGCTATAGTTGTCCAACTAACAGAACGTGTTGAAGTCACCAGTACATTTAAGCCTAGGTGGTCCTTGGGAAGCCTAAGACCTTTTGGTTTTGGGTTTTTAGCCTAGAACCTTTTTCTGGGTGGGCACTCAAGTCCCTTGTCTTGCACAAGTTCCCAAAGGGATGGGAGGATACAGTCTGAGCTCCAGACCCTGCTCTTCCTGGTGGTTCAAAGCATGGAAGCTGACTATGTTGCCCCCCTCCCCCACCCCCTTTTCCGCCTGGTGGAAAAGGAATCATCCCTGTCCCTGGATGAGGCCTGCACAATGCTGGGGCTCAGAGAAGACACAGTGCAGAATTGCAAACATTCTCCGCTGTTATACTTCTGGGATAGAAGCCTCTCAAACATGGCAAAAATGTGTTCCATCTACCAGATGTTCACGTCAGCCCAGCAGGTCCTGGATCAGCAGTTAAACAGGTGAGTGCTCACTCCATACACAGCATAAGGGGAGCCACCCATCTACTAGTTGTATGTTTTGCGAATGTTAAAGCACCTCTCTGAACTTCCCTTTCCTCTTCTGAAAAATGCTAAGATGACCTCGTAGGGCGACTGTAGGAAGTCATGGGAGGAAACATGGGCGTGTGCTTCTCTGGGGCCTGGCTCTGTAAAAAGGGCTGCTGGACTTGATGGGCATCTTCCTGGTTAACATTTCTCTCTCCAGGGAACATGTGTTCCAGCTCAAACCTCACAAGCCTGTGGCCCTTCTGGGTCTATGAAAAGGAAATGGAAAGCTGGCAGTTTTTCTATTTGCAAAGGACCTCTGGGATTCCATCTAGCTGGTGCTTGTTGTGGTCCTTTATGTGCCCAGATCAGGGGACACTAGGAGCAGGCAGAGCAGCCCAAGGGCCACTCACTATTTGCAAAGTCTTGTTTGGGATGATTTCATTCAATCATGGGTATTAAACACCTAGGAATGCTGGCCCAGTGGCATTCCTAGGTCTCTAGTCAACAACAGAAGTGAATGTATAAAATAGAGACAATATCTGGGTCTAAATTCTTGTCTGAGGGTCAGATAGGCACTCTCCACATCCAAAGCATGCAGGTCTAGAGTTCATCGGACAGGACATCTCTGTGGCCTACTCTACGGATGAATGGATCAACATCTATTGGAATCATGAAGATGCACTCTAAGATCAAGGTCTTTGGAGGTCTTTGGAGACCAAAGGAGGGCTTGATGCCTCCACAGAGCAAGGTGGAAGATGACAGGGATAATTGCTGGTGAGGGACGTTCAGAACCATGGATCTGCCAGAACTCTTGATTTCCATGGACGAGCTTAAAGGGGTGGCTTCCTATGAAGAAGCCAATGAGTCCAAGAGTGTTGTGGATGGGGTGCCAAGTT